>VYZU01070913.1:4831-48188 GCA_013401355.1 Ceyx cyanopectus
ATTTCATTTCTCATGATGACCCTGCTGGAGCAGAGGGGTCGGAACAGGACTATACACTTTCTTCATGGTTTCCAGTAACTTCAAAGCCAAGGATATCTGGAGTCAGGAAGAGTGTATTTGATAGCATTTGATAGCAGTAATATTATTTGATAGTACTACTATCCAGATTCTTTTTCATGTACAGTTGCTTATGAACTTGGGTGTACTTTAAACATCCCAAATGTCCTAGGTCAGGCATTTGTACTGAAATTTCTACATGCTGTGAGGTCTCTTCTGTGAAGTCTGGCTGTGTGAGATGTTAGAATGAATTTAGGGAATAGCACCTGGATCACTGAATCTCCTTTGGCTTGTACGTTTCAGAATACAAGTGTATGACACCAGAGCAGTTCTTTCCTCAGAGATGACTTACAGGTGCAGCAGTAAGCATCTTTGTGTGCTGCAATTACAGTTATAGTTGCAGTTGTTTCCAGTATTTTAAAGAATGTATACTGTACATCTTGATCTTCATAGTTATCCCTTTTCAGTGTTAAAATTCATAAAGTCATAGAATTNTCTTTTAACTATGGCTGTGATAAAATGCCTGCCAAAACCCAAGCCTGAACAGATACAAACTGCTAACTTTGGAGAAAGGAACAACAAAAGAAGCTTCTCCCATTTGTCAGTGCACAGCAATGAGTAAGCACTGTGCTCAGTTTGCTTCTAAAAAGTGCCCAGGAGTAGGTGGTCCCACTTTGTGGTGGAAAGGCATTGAAAAAATATGTAGCCCTGTGAGATGAGAGAAGGGGAAGTAAGAAGAGGGAGAAGGGGATAGAGATGTCCTCTGAGCATCTGCTGTTCCTGATGTTCACGTGAGTGGAAAAACCTGTGCTTGTTGGTGGGGGCAGGGAAGAGAGGGGAGTGGAAAAGGAGAAAATGCCTATAAGCTATTTTCTGAGAAAGCTTTGGAGTTCAGGCTTTCTGTCAGGTGCCTTTGACAGGAGTCAGGACTTGCTGGATAAAAGGGGAGAGAAGAAAAAAGCAAGACCGAGGCAATTTAAGATACTATCCAGTGATAGATATCACTCAAAGGACATCTTTAATTTAAGCAATGGTTCTACAGAGAGTATTAACCTTTCTGCCCTGCCTACCCCCATGCTGAGCAGTAACTGCCTTTTCTTGTTTTGTGGAGGTTTTCTTTGTGTTTTGTGTTTGTTGTTTGGTTTTTTTGTTGTTTGGGGGTTTTTTTTGTGTTTTTTTTTTTTTATTTGTTTGGTTTGTTTTTTCTTGTGGTGGATTTTTTTAAGAAAAAAATACTTTACCAGCTCCACTACCCAATGTTTAATCTCCTCTCTAAGAGGATGTATCCCAGAACTTAACTGATTGGAATCATGCTAATTCACCCGCTCTATCCTCCAGTAATGGAGGTAAATATAGATTGTTAATGGGCTGATAAGAAAAAAGCAGGGAGGTGGGACAATGGCAAGGCATCAGCAAGAGGCAGCTTGGCTGACAGCAGAATGGCTGAAAATTCTGTAGTTAGCCAGCCAGAATGGGTCTGAAGGAAGCTGTGGGTGTGTGGCTCAAATATTCTGCCAGTGTGAATGTCACAGGTATGCTGACATCAGTAAATCTGTGGCCATTTATTTCAGCAGGAAAGTTAGAAAGGCTGTCACATTAATTATAGCTGGTACCTTAGGTTCCTATCCATGCACAGGAATGACCCGTGGTTTATATTCTTCTCTTCTGTGGTCTCTGACCTGACTTCTGCAATTTCTCCTGAAATACTTGCTGGCTTGATCTAGTGCATTTGACATCTGTGACTTGGACATAACTAGAAAAAAATCCTCTCATTCAGTACTTGAGTAACTGAGTCCTAGTTCGGATAAACTGTGCTTTAAAATGATGTTTTATATGCTTTTTAAATTATTACTGATGTTTTACATGTAAGTCTTCAGTTAAGAGAAAACAAAAAACTTTCATATGCTGAAGCTTCATAAAACACTTTTTTTGCCACTGAAATTCTGTGCTGATATAGAGAAAGGCTGTACTGCTGACATGTTACTGGTGCTAACAGCATTGGATCTGGTAGGTGTTGTCATCTATTTC
The DNA here is from genome assembly GCA_013401355.1 of Ceyx cyanopectus. Taxonomy (NCBI): domain Eukaryota; kingdom Metazoa; phylum Chordata; class Aves; order Coraciiformes; family Alcedinidae; genus Ceyx; species Ceyx cyanopectus. Next base: position 6,917 of record VYZU01070913.1, read on the forward strand.
ATGTGCATAATGCCTCAGAGCAAAACATGAAGTCCTGGACCAGGCTGCCAGAGAGGTTGTGAAGTCTCCTTCTCTAGAGAGATTCCAAACCCACCTGGACAATGTGATCCTGGGTCCCCTGCTCTGGGTGACCCTGCTGGAGCAGAGGGGTCGGAACAGGACTATACACTTTCTTCATGGTTTCCAGTAACTTCAAAGCCAAGGATATCTGGAGTCAGGAAGAGTGTATTTGATAGCATTTGATAGCAGTAATATTATTTGATAGTACTACTATCCAGATTCTTTTTCATGTACAGTTGCTTATGAACTTGGGTGTACTTTAAACATCCCAAATGTCCTAGGTCAGGCATTTGTACTGAAATTTCTACATGCTGTGAGGTCTCTTCTGTGAAGTCTGGCTGTGTGAGATGTTAGAATGAATTTAGGGAATAGCACCTGGATCACTGAATCTCCTTTGGCTTGTACGTTTCAGAATACAAGTGTATGACACCAGAGCAGTTCTTTCCTCAGAGATGACTTACAGGTGCAGCAGTAAGCATCTTTGTGTGCTGCAATTACAGTTATAGTTGCAGTTGTTTCCAGTATTTTAAAGAATGTATACTGTACATCTTGATCTTCATAGTTATCCCTTTTCAGTGTTAAAATTCATAAAGTCATAGAATTGTTTAGGTTAGAAAAGAGATCATCAAATCCAACTGTTAACCAGCACTGAGGTCACCACTAAACCATGTCCCTCAGCACCACATCTCCACAGCTTTAAACCCCATCCAGGGATGGGGACTCCACCACTGCCCTGGGCAGCCTATTTCAGGACTTAACATTTTTCCTAATATCCTACCTCAACCTCACCTGGTGTAACTTGAGACCATTTCCTTTCTTCCTATTGTTCCTTTTGTGAAGAGCTCAACCCCACCTGGCTCTAACCTCCTTTCAAGGAGTTGTCAAGAGTGAGAAGGCCTCCCTTGAGCCAACTTTTCTCCTGGCTGAACAACAACTCTCAGCTGTTCCTCATTAGACTGTGGTATAACCCTTCAGCAGCTTCACTGCCCTTCTTTGTGAAAAAAAGTGAGAAAGAAGCTAGAAAATAAATGAATCATTACATTTGAGGTTACAATATGGGTGATATGTTGAAATTAATTCATCCATATGGCATCAGAACTTACAGTCTGGGATAATTTATCTAATGCATGTTAAGAACTAGTGTAATAGGGGTCTGGATAAAAATGGCTTGATCTATTTTGTAGCTGCTACAGTTCATTCTGACTTTGTGTAATAGATAAGCTCACACTTGCTTTGGAAAATGTGGTCCCTGAGAATTTTTTAATGGGCTCCACCACAGAGTCCTTTCTGTATGACAAATAGGGCTGCAAGAGCTCAGCTAGTTTGCAGAAAAGCCATAGATGAAAAACACTGACAGCCACTGCCCAAAAAAAGAACCAGCTCGATAGTTTACTGTGGGTCACCCATTTTGAATGTTGTAAAGTTCTATCCAAAGCTGTCACCTTCTCAGATTGAGTGACCTCTTGCGATAGTAAAGGTTGTGAAATAAAGAAACATATCTTACAGCTTATTAATCTTTAGACAAATGGCCAGAAGGATTTCTGACTGCTGNTGGTGGATTTTTTTAAGAAAAAAATACTTTACCAGCTCCACTACCCAATGTTTAATCTCCTCTCTAAGAGGATGTATCCCAGAACTTAACTGATTGGAATCATGCTAATTCACCCGCTCTATCCTCCAGTAATGGAGGTAAATATAGATTGTTAATGGGCTGATAAGAAAAANGTTTGCAGGCACCAAAAAGTATGAGACAAAACACTTCTGTGAAAGTTTGTGGGGAAAATAAATCAGCATTTTGGAAAAAAAAGACTTTGCATCTTCTTTCTGGGATGGAGTGACTTTGATCTTTAAATACTTACAAATGAATCCAAATAGAGTTTGGGGCTTTCTGAAGTTTGCATAAGTGATTTGCATTTCAAAAGACCCTGCAGTAAACAGCAGTTAAGGTCCCAAAAGTCTTCTAAGAAGATGATTAACTTGAGAAATCCTTTGTTAATAATTACTGCAGCTGACTCCTGGGTGAAATTACATATGGTGTGGGGGGAAATCGTGTATCCTCATGCACTGGATTCTGGACTTTGAAATAATTTTCTTTTTAAAATCACAGTTAAGTATGTGACAGAACATTAGCATTTACATTTGAGTTCACAGGAATGTAAGAAACCATATAAAGAACGTTTAACAGCATTAAAAATGGAATTTGCTTTTCTGTGAGCTCTGTAGAGTCACACAAATTGATAAACAAGATAATTTAATTTTTTTTATGCAATCAACATGCTATGGGTCAAAATTCTCCTTAAACACTATGAAACAAGACTAAAATTCTGATATCATTATCTAAATTTGATTAAAGAAACATCAAATAGGTAGACTTCACTACACGAAACAGCATCTCTGTAGAATGGAGTTGGTATTAAAAGAAGAATAAATGAAGGCAGAGCACAGGTAAACAGCACCCAGCACTACTGTGCCCAAAGGAGGATCAGTCCTTTCCATGTGGTGAGGGCTTCCCTAGTTTGAGTTATAGGATTGTTGTAGATGATGCTGAACATCATCTAGTCCCCATCACTCATTCAAAACAGTTCCTGGTCAAGTTTTGGATATCTGCAAGGATGGACCCTGGCAACCTGTGGCAGTGTTTGACCACTCACACACTGGGGAAAAAGTAATCCTTGTATCTGCAAAACTTCTAGTGCTGCAGCTTGTCTATGGTGCCTCTTGTCCTAGCACTGTGGAAATCTGAGGAGGGTCTGGCTCTGTCTTCAGTAATTTTTCCATCAGGTAGTGGAAAACAGACCTAAGATCTGCCTTCTCTCCTGGCTGAATTTGTTCTCTCAGCCTCTCCTCATATGCAGCTTACTCATCTGGATGGCATTTCAGAGCCTGGAGTGAACCAAATCCTGTAGCTCCTTCCCTAAANTCAGGACTTAACATTTTTCCTAATATCCTACCTCAACCTCACCTGGTGTAACTTGAGACCATTTCCTTTCTTCCTATTGTTCCTTTTGTGAAGAGCTCAACCCCACCTGGCTCTAACCTCCTTTCAAGGAGTTGTCAAGAGTGAGAAGGCCTCCCTTGAGCCAACTTTTCTCCTGGCTGAACAACAACTCTCAGCTGTTCCTCATTAGACTGTGGTATAACCCTTCAGCAGCTTCACTGCCCTTCTTTGTGAAAAAAAGTGAGAAAGAAGCTAGAAAATAAATGAATCATTACATTTGAGGTTACAATATGGGTGATATGTTGAAATTAATTCATCCATATGGCATCAGAACTTACAGTCTGGGATAATTTATCTAATGCATGTTAAGAACTAGTGTAATAGGGGTCTGGATAAAAATGGCTTGATCTATTTTGTAGCTGCTACAGTTCATTCTGACTTTGTGTAATAGATAAGCTCACACTTGCTTTGGAAAATGTGGTCCCTGAGAATTTTTTAATGGGCTCCACCACAGAGTCCTTTCTGTATGACAAATAGGGCTGCAAGAGCTCAGCTAGTTTGCAGAAAAGCCATAGATGAAAAACACTGACAGCCACTGCCCAAAAAAAGAACCAGCTCGATAGTTTACTGTGGGTCACCCATTTTGAATGTTGTAAAGTTCTATCCAAAGCTGTCACCTTCTCAGATTGAGTGACCTCTTGCGATAGTAAAGGTTGTGAAATAAAGAAACATATCTTACAGCTTATTAATCTTTAGACAAATGGCCAGAAGGATTTCTGACTGCTGTTTGCAGGCACCAAAAAGTATGAGACAAAACACTTCTGTGAAAGTTTGTGGGGAAAATAAATCAGCATTTTGGAAAAAAAAGACTTTGCATCTTCTTTCTGGGATGGAGTGACTTTGATCTTTAAATACTTACAAATGAATCCAAATAGAGTTTGGGGCTTTCTGAAGTTTGCATAAGTGATTTGCATTTCAAAAGACCCTGCAGTAAACAGCAGTTAAGGTCCCAAAAGTCTTCTAAGAAGATGATTAACTTGAGAAATCCTTTGTTAATAATTACTGCAGCTGACTCCTGGGTGAAATTACATATGGTGTGGGGGGAAATCGTGTATCCTCATGCACTGGATTCTGGACTTTGAAATAATTTTCTTTTTAAAATCACAGTTAAGTATGTGACAGAACATTAGCATTTACATTTGAGTTCACAGGAATGTAAGAAACCATATAAAGAACGTTTAACAGCATTAAAAATGGAATTTGCTTTTCTGTGAGCTCTGTAGAGTCACACAAATTGATAAACAAGATAATTTAATTTTTTTTATGCAATCAACATGCTATGGGTCAAAATTCTCCTTAAACACTATGAAACAAGACTAAAATTCTGATATCATTATCTAAATTTGATTAAAGAAACATCAAATAGGTAGACTTCACTACACGAAACAGCATCTCTGTAGAATGGAGTTGGTATTAAAAGAAGAATAAATGAAGGCAGAGCACAGGTAAACAGCACCCAGCACTACTGTGCCCAAAGGAGGATCAGTCCTTTCCATGTGGTGAGGGCTTCCCTAGTTTGAGTTATAGGATTGTTGTAGATGATGCTGAACATCATCTAGTCCCCATCACTCATTCAAAACAGTTCCTGGTCAAGTTTTGGATATCTGCAAGGATGGACCCTGGCAACCTGTGGCAGTGTTTGACCACTCACACACTGGGGAAAAAGTAATCCTTGTATCTGCAAAACTTCTAGTGCTGCAGCTTGTCTATGGTGCCTCTTGTCCTAGCACTGTGGAAATCTGAGGAGGGTCTGGCTCTGTCTTCAGTAATTTTTCCATCAGGTAGTGGAAAACAGACCTAAGATCTGCCTTCTCTCCTGGCTGAATTTGTTCTCTCAGCCTCTCCTCATATGCAGCTTACTCATCTGGATGGCATTTCAGAGCCTGGAGTGAACCAAATCCTGTAGCTCCTTCCCTAAAGAAAGCAGGGACCTCCACATGCTACTCGAGAGCTGTGTTTGAGCCCAGCCCCTCTGCACTTACCTGAGCAATGTTGTGGGTGTTTTCATTGATGAGGTGGTTCAGGACTGTGACAACAGCAAACTGGGTCTTCTGTCTCATTTCTTCCTTTANCCTCCCTTGAGCCAACTTTTCTCCTGGCTGAACAACAACTCTCAGCTGTTCCTCATTAGACTGTGGTATAACCCTTCAGCAGCTTCACTGCCCTTCTTTGTGAAAAAAAGTGAGAAAGAAGCTAGAAAATAAATGAATCATTACATTTGAGGTTACAATATGGGTGATATGTTGAAATTAATTCATCCATATGGCATCAGAACTTACAGTCTGGGATAATTTATCTAATGCATGTTAAGAACTAGTGTAATAGGGGTCTGGATAAAAATGGCTTGATCTATTTTGTAGCTGCTACAGTTCATTCTGACTTTGTGTAATAGATAAGCTCACACTTGCTTTGGAAAATGTGGTCCCTGAGAATTTTTTAATGGGCTCCACCACAGAGTCCTTTCTGTATGACAAATAGGGCTGCAAGAGCTCAGCTAGTTTGCAGAAAAGCCATAGATGAAAAACACTGACAGCCACTGCCCAAAAAAAGAACCAGCTCGATAGTTTACTGTGGGTCACCCATTTTGAATGTTGTAAAGTTCTATCCAAAGCTGTCACCTTCTCAGATTGAGTGACCTCTTGCGATAGTAAAGGTTGTGAAATAAAGAAACATATCTTACAGCTTATTAATCTTTAGACAAATGGCCAGAAGGATTTCTGACTGCTGTTTGCAGGCACCAAAAAGTATGAGACAAAACACTTCTGTGAAAGTTTGTGGGGAAAATAAATCAGCATTTTGGAAAAAAAAGACTTTGCATCTTCTTTCTGGGATGGAGTGACTTTGATCTTTAAATACTTACAAATGAATCCAAATAGAGTTTGGGGCTTTCTGAAGTTTGCATAAGTGATTTGCATTTCAAAAGACCCTGCAGTAAACAGCAGTTAAGGTCCCAAAAGTCTTCTAAGAAGATGATTAACTTGAGAAATCCTTTGTTAATAATTACTGCAGCTGACTCCTGGGTGAAATTACATATGGTGTGGGGGGAAATCGTGTATCCTCATGCACTGGATTCTGGACTTTGAAATAATTTTCTTTTTAAAATCACAGTTAAGTATGTGACAGAACATTAGCATTTACATTTGAGTTCACAGGAATGTAAGAAACCATATAAAGAACGTTTAACAGCATTAAAAATGGAATTTGCTTTTCTGTGAGCTCTGTAGAGTCACACAAATTGATAAACAAGATAATTTAATTTTTTTTATGCAATCAACATGCTATGGGTCAAAATTCTCCTTAAACACTATGAAACAAGACTAAAATTCTGATATCATTATCTAAATTTGATTAAAGAAACATCAAATAGGTAGACTTCACTACACGAAACAGCATCTCTGTAGAATGGAGTTGGTATTAAAAGAAGAATAAATGAAGGCAGAGCACAGGTAAACAGCACCCAGCACTACTGTGCCCAAAGGAGGATCAGTCCTTTCCATGTGGTGAGGGCTTCCCTAGTTTGAGTTATAGGATTGTTGTAGATGATGCTGAACATCATCTAGTCCCCATCACTCATTCAAAACAGTTCCTGGTCAAGTTTTGGATATCTGCAAGGATGGACCCTGGCAACCTGTGGCAGTGTTTGACCACTCACACACTGGGGAAAAAGTAATCCTTGTATCTGCAAAACTTCTAGTGCTGCAGCTTGTCTATGGTGCCTCTTGTCCTAGCACTGTGGAAATCTGAGGAGGGTCTGGCTCTGTCTTCAGTAATTTTTCCATCAGGTAGTGGAAAACAGACCTAAGATCTGCCTTCTCTCCTGGCTGAATTTGTTCTCTCAGCCTCTCCTCATATGCAGCTTACTCATCTGGATGGCATTTCAGAGCCTGGAGTGAACCAAATCCTGTAGCTCCTTCCCTAAAGAAAGCAGGGACCTCCACATGCTACTCGAGAGCTGTGTTTGAGCCCAGCCCCTCTGCACTTACCTGAGCAATGTTGTGGGTGTTTTCATTGATGAGGTGGTTCAGGACTGTGACAACAGCAAACTGGGTCTTCTGTCTCATTTCTTCCTTTATCAAACTGCCTGAGGTATCAACACAAAATGTTAACATCTTTAGTTGATGTGAATCATTATGACATCTCTAAAATCACTTTTATGATATTCATTGTTATTTCAGCCAAGGTTCTGATCCATCTTTCATTTCCCACTGGGGCAGATACAGCTCCAGGACAAACTGTGTCACGTGTACCTCACTGTCTGATGAAAATGGGTGAAAAAAAGTGAGAAAGAAGCTAGAAAATAAATGAATCATTACATTTGAGGTTACAATATGGGTGATATGTTGAAATTAATTCATCCATATGGCATCAGAACTTACAGTCTGGGATAATTTATCTAATGCATGTTAAGAACTAGTGTAATAGGGGTCTGGATAAAAATGGCTTGATCTATTTTGTAGCTGCTACAGTTCATTCTGACTTTGTGTAATAGATAAGCTCACACTTGCTTTGGAAAATGTGGTCCCTGAGAATTTTTTAATGGGCTCCACCACAGAGTCCTTTCTGTATGACAAATAGGGCTGCAAGAGCTCAGCTAGTTTGCAGAAAAGCCATAGATGAAAAACACTGACAGCCACTGCCCAAAAAAAGAACCAGCTCGATAGTTTACTGTGGGTCACCCATTTTGAATGTTGTAAAGTTCTATCCAAAGCTGTCACCTTCTCAGATTGAGTGACCTCTTGCGATAGTAAAGGTTGTGAAATAAAGAAACATATCTTACAGCTTATTAATCTTTAGACAAATGGCCAGAAGGATTTCTGACTGCTGTTTGCAGGCACCAAAAAGTATGAGACAAAACACTTCTGTGAAAGTTTGTGGGGAAAATAAATCAGCATTTTGGAAAAAAAAGACTTTGCATCTTCTTTCTGGGATGGAGTGACTTTGATCTTTAAATACTTACAAATGAATCCAAATAGAGTTTGGGGCTTTCTGAAGTTTGCATAAGTGATTTGCATTTCAAAAGACCCTGCAGTAAACAGCAGTTAAGGTCCCAAAAGTCTTCTAAGAAGATGATTAACTTGAGAAATCCTTTGTTAATAATTACTGCAGCTGACTCCTGGGTGAAATTACATATGGTGTGGGGGGAAATCGTGTATCCTCATGCACTGGATTCTGGACTTTGAAATAATTTTCTTTTTAAAATCACAGTTAAGTATGTGACAGAACATTAGCATTTACATTTGAGTTCACAGGAATGTAAGAAACCATATAAAGAACGTTTAACAGCATTAAAAATGGAATTTGCTTTTCTGTGAGCTCTGTAGAGTCACACAAATTGATAAACAAGATAATTTAATTTTTTTTATGCAATCAACATGCTATGGGTCAAAATTCTCCTTAAACACTATGAAACAAGACTAAAATTCTGATATCATTATCTAAATTTGATTAAAGAAACATCAAATAGGTAGACTTCACTACACGAAACAGCATCTCTGTAGAATGGAGTTGGTATTAAAAGAAGAATAAATGAAGGCAGAGCACAGGTAAACAGCACCCAGCACTACTGTGCCCAAAGGAGGATCAGTCCTTTCCATGTGGTGAGGGCTTCCCTAGTTTGAGTTATAGGATTGTTGTAGATGATGCTGAACATCATCTAGTCCCCATCACTCATTCAAAACAGTTCCTGGTCAAGTTTTGGATATCTGCAAGGATGGACCCTGGCAACCTGTGGCAGTGTTTGACCACTCACACACTGGGGAAAAAGTAATCCTTGTATCTGCAAAACTTCTAGTGCTGCAGCTTGTCTATGGTGCCTCTTGTCCTAGCACTGTGGAAATCTGAGGAGGGTCTGGCTCTGTCTTCAGTAATTTTTCCATCAGGTAGTGGAAAACAGACCTAAGATCTGCCTTCTCTCCTGGCTGAATTTGTTCTCTCAGCCTCTCCTCATATGCAGCTTACTCATCTGGATGGCATTTCAGAGCCTGGAGTGAACCAAATCCTGTAGCTCCTTCCCTAAAGAAAGCAGGGACCTCCACATGCTACTCGAGAGCTGTGTTTGAGCCCAGCCCCTCTGCACTTACCTGAGCAATGTTGTGGGTGTTTTCATTGATGAGGTGGTTCAGGACTGTGACAACAGCAAACTGGGTCTTCTGTCTCATTTCTTCCTTTATCAAACTGCCTGAGGTATCAACACAAAATGTTAACATCTTTAGTTGATGTGAATCATTATGACATCTCTAAAATCACTTTTATGATATTCATTGTTATTTCAGCCAAGGTTCTGATCCATCTTTCATTTCCCACTGGGGCAGATACAGCTCCAGGACAAACTGTGTCACGTGTACCTCACTGTCTGATGAAAATGGGGGAAAAAAAATCCTGCTTTTCTTATTTTTCATGTTGCTTTCCATTCCATAAAGCCACACTTCTCCATTACTGTGAAAAAGTATTGGAGGAAGAGATGTTTTTATTCTGGATTAGGCACCTAAAATTAATCCTTAAAATAATAAATGGGCATCTCACATGGATTAGCAGATGTACCACTGTTCTGTGATGCCTTTGAGGGAAAAAGGCTGTATATGTGAAGTTGGACAGGCCAGTCAAGGGATTTCAGGAGGTTACTTTATTTATCCATCTCTTCTACACCAGGATCAACTCTTTCTAAAGTTTTCTAGCAGACAGCTAAATTTCAGGAGTAGGATACAAATGCTAGATTTTGTTTTGCTTATGGAGGAGAAGAAAAATGTATAAACAATACCAAGAGCTGATACTTCACCAAATTTTCAAAGCAAATGTCCTTAACAAAACATCCTGAGAAAGACTTGTGATGGCATTAGTGTTGATGACAACCATGTTGGATGCATTATTTCTAACAGCAGGAGCTGTAGACTTTTTTAACATAAAATTGAGAAGTTGCCTCATGAAACTGCTAGATAAGCATCTTGTGTCTTAAGAGAAGTCCTGCCTTCTCATTTGTCATGTGAGATCACTTACTGGATCTGCTATGTACCAAACCCCAGAAAATCTGGGTGTCCTTAAGGCAGACTCTCTTGTTCCATTTCACAGTTGATTCTGACAGGTAATTTGGAAGAAAGGAGATGAAATAGCTTTATGGCTTCTATTAACCAGTCAGTAATATGCATAAATGCCTTATTTAGATGAAACTGATGCTACTATAAATTCCACTATTCCTCTTTCTTCTTCCACATTCTTCTGCTCCCTACCACAGCCCTCTATTTCCCCTCTATTCTCCCATGTCCCAGGGAGGTATCTGTTCATAGCAATAAATGACACAGATGGTTGGACTAGATGATCTCTAAAGATGATCTAGATGATCTCAAAATATATTTAAAGGTCTCTTCCAACCCAAACCATTCTATGATTCTGTGATTCCTGTGTCCATGCTGAATCAGACACTGCTTTCTCCCCTATCATAATTTAAAAGAAATACAATCAGAAGAAAAAAAAAATAGAAACCAAATCCACAAACAACTGATGGAGGGCAAGTAAAATTTTAAAAACAAAGGAAAAAATATCACATAATAGAAGTCATGAACTAGATATACTGTACCTATCTATAAGGGTTGCTGTATTGACACTTTATAGTGTCTCTCTTAGGAGACATACCCTTGTTTTGACTGAACACTTCCCAAAGGATAAGGAAGTTCCATGCCAGGATGTTTTTAATTCCCCTTTGAGCTATTATGTGTTTGTTACATACACTTGTTTTGCTCTACTTACACTTTTAATAGAATGAGTGTAAACACAGGTCTTCTTCCCTTAGGGTGAGTTCACACCAGCCAGCCTATTGAGTCTTTTTTGGATCAAACCCTTTCTCTTTTGCCCCTCTCCAAGAGTTTAGAGGTTGATATGTTTGCATCCACTTTTTACAGCAAATCTGGATCATTTCTCTGTGATTTGTCTGTGATAACAAGTGGTTCTGAACGATGGTAGCTGAGCAGTTCACGTTGTCAGTTGTCAGGACATCAGTGCCTGCTCACAGGTCTACCAGTTTTCCTTTTGGAGATCAGCCATTGCCTAAGCAATAGTTTCCAGCTGAATTAATTACTGCTTAGTGTAGCAATGTGTTCTGCTCTGTTAAGTTAGCCATCTGCTCTACCTTCCAAGCTTGGTTGTCCTTCCATAGTGAATTATTTAACCTCGTGTAAGCTATTTAACAGTGCACATCAGAATCCCTTTGACCACCAGAGGCGTTGCTGAATTGTTAGGGATACATTCTAAGCAAAGTGATGCTCCCCAGGAAAGGTGCCAGTTCTGTGATGGTGCATATTTCAGATGCACCCAAGAGACTCATTGTAACCAAAAAGAGGTCATGAAGTTCCTCTGGATTTGTGGCCAATTTCTTAGAAGCAATAAACAGTCCTGTTTGCTATAGGTTGTGTTTGCATCCCATGGTATGTTGCTGTGGTCTCCTGGATTCTCACATGAATCCATGGCCAGATGTACATTAACAACCATTCGTTCTTTCCAATTCCAGATGGGTAGATGGTTCCAGACTATTGAAATCTCTCTTGCCATGAAGAAAACTACTGTCTGGACTTCTAAGCTGAAAATTTTGTGCTGGGAGGTGAAAAGCTGGACATAAGCCTGCACCTTGCACTTTCATCCTGGAAGCCAATGGCACCCTGGGCTGCATCCCTAGCAGTGTGAGCAGCAGGGCAAAGGAGGCAATTCTGCCCCCCTGCTCCTTCTGAAGGGAAGGCCTCCCCAGAGTAGAGTAGAGCAGCAAAATCCCCTCCCTTGACTTGTTGGCTTAAGTATCACACCAAGACATCTTTAATTGTGAAGTATCACAAGCTTTTCTGATATACTGAAATATATTCTCATTTTACAGCCTGGAACATTGTGCTTTTTTATAATAAGATAAATAGTCTGTAATACACTAAATAAGACTCCAAACATTATTTATCTTCTTATGTCACAGTAGATATATTGCTAGTGACCACTTATGAGAATCTTTGCGCTTATGCAGCAAAAATAAGGGAAAGCATAATAAATTTAGCTGTAGGGCTTTCTTCATTCTGGAAAGGGATAATCTACAGTAATTGGTTTTGTATTTAAAAAAGGTTTCCCTCAGGTAGCTGGCTATGTAATGACTGGTATCAGAAGATTTTCATGCATCTTTCTCTGAGACATCTGTTCATCTGCTGTCAGAATCAAGAAAGCACATTAATTCCATAATAAGCTAATTTAATTGGGCTTTATTTCTGTTTCTTATAAACAACCTTTTCTAAAATTAGCATTAATATCTAGCTAAGCCTGTCACTTTAATGGAAATGTGCTTTAAAGGAAGGTAACATGTTGTTCTAGAGTGATTTACTTCAGCTGATTTACTTCAGCTGAAAACATTCCCCGGATTTCCTAGGACACTGTATTTTGTTCAACTAGAATGTTCCCACTGAGCTCACGAGTCCAAAACATGACTAAAAAGTTTGGTAAGCACATGTAGTGTAGTTTCACAATTGCCTTAGTCTCCAAACTGCTATACAACAGGTAATTTAGGCAAAGGGCTGCTTCCAAACATCCCCCGAGACTGGTGTACCTCGTGGTAATCAAGACATGTTCCAGAAGTGGAGAAGTCAGTGTCTGAAATCAGTTTTTTTAACACATAATGTTATCAATGCAAAGAGGTTCTACATCCGTTTAGACAAACCATGATGAGGTCCATTCTGCTGAGACACCGCAATGGTAATTACGGTAGAAATAGCTGGACAAGCTGGGTATAATAAAGCACAAGTTCAACCTGCAATGACGGCAGATGTCCACCAGATGGCAATATACTACACCATCGCTACAGCACCTCATAGCTTTACACCCTACTTGGGCCACCACCCCATTTTTCATTTCTGAATTACGAAAGGCAAATTAATTTATGAATAAATAAATAATAATAAATAAAGTTGAATGCCTAACTAGTCCAGAAAGTTTCACCTGAGATTGAATCAGAGAGAGCTGCACTTGATTGTGAGCTCATGAACTTGGAAGGGACCCATAAATATCACAAAGTCCAACTCCCTGCTCCTCACAGCACTACCTAAAACCAAACCATGTGGCTAAGAGCATCATCCAGGTTCTCCTTGAACTCAGACAGGCTTAGTGCTGTGACCACTGTCCCTGGCTCTGCACCGAAGAAATATGGACCCAGAGGGACCATTGAGGATGGTCCAGCAAGGTCGATGGGGTCCAAGGAAGCAGAAGGATGCCCAGGCAAAACCTCACCCTTGGGGCAGGGATTCAGATAAAGACTGTTTAATAGGTAAAACTCAGGGTGCCCACACCAGTAAAACAAACCAAGGAATTCATTCAACACTTCCCATCACAGGCAGGTGTTCTGTTACCTCCAGGAAAGCTGGTTAAGGGAAGACAAACACCATCACCCCAAATGTCCCCGTTTTCCTCTTCCTCCCCCAGCTTTATATGCTGTCCCAGCTGTTCCACCTCCCAGCTCCTTCTGCACCCCTAGACTGCTCTCCAGTGCGGTGGGATGAGGAGCAGAAAAGCCCTTGACTCTGTATAAGCACTGCTCAGCACTCACCAAAACATCCCTGTGTTATCAACACTGTTTCCAGCACAAATCCAAACACCAGCTGCTGGGAAGAAAATTAATCTGTCCTGGCCAAAACCAGCACACTGAGGTCTTGATGCACCCTAATGATTAAAAGGTTTTTTTTAACTGATCTCTTTGTCAAAAAGACCCTTCTTTTCCCCATCTTACTAAGAGTCCTATCCCAGTATGATCACTGAAGTTGCAGTCTATCCATTTTCTGCTGTCATTTACAGTACAAACAGAAAACTTGAGAACCTCGTGCTTCTCCATGAGACAGTGTGGAAAAGGTTCAGCAAAACATTCCAGATTTTTTAATACAGTTCTGATACAATAAAAACAAGCATCTGTCATAGATACCAGGGTAAATGTGTTTACATTTTGTTAGCAGTTATCTGGGAAATAAAACTTTAGCTTTGAGTTTATGGCATTGACTTTCACACTCAAACAACAACTGTCCAATCTCCTTTTTTATAGTCACAGTTGGGATATGATTTGACACATGCTCTGGGAAGAAATAAAGAGAAAGAAAACCAAGCAGAAAAGGGGTTTCTACAGATGATGAAACAACCTGCTGCTGATCTCAGCACAGGTCTTCAGGAAGCTGACAGAGCTGTCTCCCCACCTCTGCCAGTGCTAACCCAGACAGGTGTCTGGTTTACAGCCTTCACATGAAAGCAGTGTCTTCCTTTGTGTAACATCTCCTCACATGCCCCCTTCTCCTTTGATCTTCTGCCTCTTTCTGTTACCTTATTTCTTGACCTACATTTTCTTAGTATTCCAAAATGTGTAAATCTACTCTTTGTAAAGAATGATCTTTGTTTCTTAACAGTTCAAATAGCTACTCCTGTTCTAAGACATCTGTTGATTCCCTTGCCAAACAACTCAATGCCATTCTTCATTTTCAGTTTTCTCACTGAAATTCAGCCACTGCAGCATAGAATGAAAATACCCTGCAGAGTGGTGAGGTTTTTCCCTGACTTGCCCATCTCCAGCAGTTCCTCCACCTCATGCAAATTTTCTTGTCAGAGCTTTTTACTTCAGATAATCTTTTGATCAAATTATAAAAAATAAGATAAAATTTCTGCTCCATTTACCACATGCTGCTAAAATGCCTCTATCCTAATTTTCAGAGTATGTTGAAGACTAGCAGTAAAATAAAATCTTCTTTCCTAGATTTCAGCCATTCCCTGAAGCTGCTCATTGGCCCAATCTGACTTTTGCATTGTATAGTCAAAACCTCATCCCTTGGGTTGCCCCACAACATGGAGTCTGGTGTTGTCAACTTAGTAAGAAGCTTAGGTCCAAACTGATATCTGAAATAGTGCTTCTGCCTCAAGCACTAAAAATAGCACTTTTGTTTGCTATTAAAGCTGAAGCTGTGCTTCAGAAACTTAGAGCACAAGAAACAGACCTTAGGAAAATAGAAACACAGAATCATTTTGATTGTAAGAGACCTTCAAGTCTAACTGTTAACCCATCACTTCCATGGTACCACTAAACCATATCCCTCAGCACTACATCTCTATGGTTTTCAAACCCCTCCAGGGATGGGGACTTCACCACTGTGCTGAGTAGACTGGGCCAGGCCTTGAAAACCCTTTCAGGGAAGAAATTTTTCATAATGTCCAACCTAAACCTCTCTTGGTGCAACTTGAGGCAGTTTCCACTTGTTACATGAGAGAACAGACCAACCCCCATCTTGAGGGTTGCCATGATCAGCCAGTTTCTGAGGAAAATGCTGTGGGAAACATGTCAAATGTTTTACTGAAGTTCAGGTAGACAACATCACAGAATTTCCATCATACACTAAGATGGTCTTCTTGCCCAGGAGATCAGGTTCATCAAGCAGGACCTGCCTTTCATGAACTGATGCTGACTGGGCCTGAGACATAACTAAATTAGATGCATAATAAAAGTGAGTGTCAAAAGGACCAGAATGATAGATCTGGAGCTGTCAGAAATGAGAACAAATAGATTGGGATCAGGAAAACGGAGAGAGGAATATGCAGAGAGTGAGGGAAGTGGCAGACACCTGAGGAGTCAATTGGTAGAAAGGTACTGCACCATGATAATGAGTTGGAGGGGAAAAACCCACTTATCACCAGCCTACCTTATTAATTATGAAGCCTCTGCAGTTACTGTCACTTGAATATTTTCTCAGCTGGAAGCAGAAAAGCAAGTAGAGTCTCAAGACAATAGAGTAGAAAAGGGGACAGTCTTGAATTTTTTAATGCATTCAATAGACTTCAGAAGGGGAGACAGAGAGCTGGAGAGGCAGTCCTTTTATGAGGATGTCTACAGCACAGTGATGCCAGCTCCTATTGACAATACCCAGACTAATCCAGCACAATCAGGTGGAGCCTACCCATGAAGGTTCATAGCTCCACATAAGCTGGGAGGCTCAGCAAAATACTGAGGCGTGTGGCCCACACCAGTCCTGAGCCCTCATGGTGTCATGCCCACAAAGGCTACAGGCACTACATTAAAGCAGGTGAACTCCTTCATCCTCATCATGAGTTTGAAACATGTTATGGACTGGAAAGCTACAGAGGTAAAAGACCTGGATTATAGAAGCAAACTCCAAATTCTCTCAGCAGTTCCTGCTCAATGCTCCCCACCTTTGGGGTCCCATTGTTACTGAAAGTCAGTCCAATGGTCAGATTTTGTCTGCCTTTGGGAAAGCAAGGGAGAAACAGGAAAAACATTTTCATCTCCCAGAATGTTTGCTGCATGTGTCATCTGTAAAAGAGGACTCCTTGCTTGTTCTTAAGCTAAAGAAAATATTTCTGGCTCAGGCTCTTCTAAAGATTCAGTGGGCATGAAGAATTTCTTGGATAAATGCATTGTCAGCCTATATGGAGGCTTTCAATAAGATAGCAGTTTCTTTTGCTTAATGAGGTGATGTAACCTGTTAATATTTGAGGTCACCGAGTCTTCAGTGCTTAGGCAATTTAGCCATCTAGCAAACGAGCGTAAGGACTACAAATAATATCTCTTTACAGAGCAATGACAAATTCACAGTAATGCAAAACTAAATCTAAGATGTCATTAAGAAAAGGTCCTACCAAGGGTAGTGGAAATGCCCTAGAAGACATGTCAACAAATACCTACTTTTGTTGTGTATTTTCACACACCTGGCAGCAGCAGAAAGATGAAAGACCCTGCTAAAGAAATGGAGAAAGAAAAACGGCCCTTCTAAAGTACTAACACAATCTATATGGTGAGGCTTTGTAATGCACAATGGGTGGGCAGGTGCCCAAGTCTGTTAAAGATTAATGACACATAGGCACTTATATCCCCAAAATGCCTTGGAAAACCAGCCCCACAGTTACAGACTTTCTCCCTTTATTCTCATTATAAAACTGATCCAAAATGGGACATGAAACATCAGAGTACACAGGTCTCTGCATATAAATGGTATAAATGGGAATGAATATCAGACTAATTTGCAAGACAGGGAAACTATAAAAAGAACATTTTTCTCTTTTTTAACATCTTCCATTTCAGGACCATATAATTGGATAATGTAGAGCTTTTGAATCATCTATCTTAGCTTCGTGAAGTATCTCAAATGAGCACATTGTCCCCTAATGAATGGTAGAACTTTCTGAAAAGGAACAGCAGCCAGAATTTCAACCTGAAAAGTCTCTGCATATACCCAGTCTGCCCATCAGAGATCAGGGCTGCCTGTCTAAAGGGAGTGCAGCACTGTATTTCAGTGCAATGCCTCCCAAATTTTCAGCTTGTCAGCATGTTTCAGCTGCTCACGTTTCCACACACAACATTATTGGGAAGCATCTTTTATTTATTTATGTGACTTTCTTGCTAGTAACACAAATGGTTTGCACGTCTGAGATTAAATTTCACGACAGTCCCCTCATTTGGCCAAAAGGGACTAATAACATCTAGGTATTTCATTTTTGGATCACCTCGTGGGTTCCAGAGGCTCTGAGACTCTTCTATTTTCAGAAAAATGCAGGCATTTCCCCTAGAAAAAGCCTTGTTCTTCAAGGTAGTCTACATTAAGCTCCCCAAGAACTGGAAGGGAGCCCAGGTCAGTCTTTTGCAGGGAGCCAAAATATCTTTGCACTCAATTTTAAAACTAGAATCCTCTAATAATATCTGAGGACAGCAGCCATTCTTTATTAGTGCAGGAAAAAATCCATCAACTTCTTGATGAGCTTTAGGCAACTCTCTATCTTGCTTTTAGATGACTGAGCACAGTCAATTATAGCTGGCAAATATACTGCAGATTTTCATCTGTAGAGCCAACTGTGCTCCCTAATTTGTTTTCTCCTTTTTGGTGGCATTACTTCTGGGTTCTGAAAACATTTGCGTTCATCTCAGTGCAAGAAGGAAGACCTGAGCTTTTAAACACACAAACAAGATATTGTACTTAGATATATTTCCCCTGTGTGTATTGACAAGTGAGCTCATCTAGGTGGGATAAATACGTGCCTCTGAAGGTGGAGCTGCAGAGGGGCCTCTGTGAAAGACAAAGGGCTGCCCCTTAACAGTCCCAGATAGCACCATGGCCAGATTTGATGATTTTAAAAGGCTCTTCCAGCCTAAACAATTCTATGATTCTATAACTCTGCAAAGGTACTGTATCAGAGTCTGTATATCCATTTAATCAATGGCCTCATTTCTGTCTGAATGACTAAGCATCACCAATTTCAGTTTAAGTAAGCAAAGTTCTGTGCGTGTGTACAATTCAACATTAAGCTTAGAGAAAAATGACTGGGCATTTATCATAATCTTGGATGTTAACCACCTTATTACCCCTTCAAACATTCTTCTGGTGAACTGATCCAGTGATTACTCATCACTGCAGCAGATGCTGCTTCTACTCTGAACAGTTGGAACAATTTTTTCTTATTTCAATCAAAGCTCGGGGAGTGTAGCCTATGAAAACCACTTTGTAACAGGAGCAGACATGTACACTAGTGTTTTGTGAGAAAGGCAGGAAGGGGAACAGAAATTTGCCCAGTATAGTTTCTCTCACAAGCACCTGTAACCACACCTCTGCCTAGAACTGCAGAAGGCAGAGATGAAATATTAATAAGCATTTCAAGACTGGTTCAGTGTCACTGTCATTGCTCTGTTGAAGTCAAGCATACAATATCAGTTAATCTAAGGTCACAGTTGAGCCTAAAGAGATCCAGAGTCACTTCAAAAATCAGCTTCAGCCAAAACTTCATTGCAATTCACAGCATTTCATGAGGTGATGAATCAGTTCTGAGATTCTTAGGTAAAAGACACAGCAAGGAAAAATTACACTTTAAAGTGTTTTCAGTGTTTTAGTTTATACCTTTGGAAAGGAAATCCCTACTATGTTTTAATGTGTATTTTTTACTGCATTGTGCTTTGGTGCACATCACTGAGTGATGAACTTTGTTCTTTTTGGACTACACTGGAAGAGACAGTGAAATATTCCAGCCCTTACTGGATATTTGGTATAAAAGACTAGAGCAAAGCTGGTCCAAGGTAAAAATCTGAAAGATGCATCTACTGTGGTCCTTCAGACTTAACACCAGCTGATGATTTACATATAGGCTAATTTAGACATAGGCAGAAAGGTGCACAGTGCAGGATTTGGGAATGGGGAACTGTCCTTTTTCAACATGATCCCACCTCCATTGTTTGTGTTGGAAAGTGGTCTGCCCTAGAACACGCATTTTCCTTTTAATAACACCTGTAAATCACCAGCAATGTAGGAGGCATCATGAGCATAAATAGGAGAAAGATTTCCCCTAAAGTATACACTAAAATATTGCAAATATGTATTTTATTAAAAGCTGCTGAGTGCTTCTGCAGCTAAGTTTTCTGAATTTAAAAACTGCAGTAATTTATAGCCAAAATGTTTTATATTACTATTAAATCTTGGAGGGGAAAAAAAGTGCTATTACTTTGTAACCTGCTTAATGTTTATGAAAGCAAATCCTGTTGTGTGGTACTATACTTTTAAAATACTGTAGTATCTACAGTGCTTTTAATTGGCAAGTTTATTTATAAAACATTAAGTTGGCTTGATTGGTTTAAAGTACATGTGCTAATGTATCTATTAAGATAAAGTAGATGTACTGAGAACAAAATCTCAATTGACTTCATTTTTTTTTATCTTGTAAGAATACTCTCAATTCTTGCTCTAAGTTGCAGCCCTTAAAATTGCCTGGAAATAATGTATTTGTGGTTCCAAAGTGAATTTGGCAAATGCTTTCTCTGCAAGTTTAATTCTCTCCCTCTGACTGCCTGTAATGGTCCTCAGTTGTTGCACACTAACATTTTCCTCTCACACTCTTTTTTTTTATCTTTTGTCTCTGAGCACTGCAAGAGTAGCACCAGCTTTTTTTCTGTTGTTTAACGTGTTTGGAATGAATTGAAAGTACTTCTGAGCGATACGGGAGATGAGTGCTTGCCATGGTGGTTTTGCAGTGTGTATATTGGGCAGCAAGCCAGAGACAAGCTGTGCTAAGAAAAAAAAAAAAAAAAAAAGAAACATTTAGATATCCGTGCGATTTCCACATCAGAAGATACATTCATGGCACACCTTCCTGCCAGACTTCAGATTGTCAGTGTAAATATGTAGGCATTCTGAGGCTTTAAAATGAACTGAAAGAATAATGTAGAGCCGATAAGATCCGAGTTCTGCAAGCCCTCTTGCTCCGAGAGGCCAACGAGTATTGCCCATTTATCACCGAGGTGCTCACAGTCTCCGATCACTGCCAGCCTGGAAAGCCGAGTGCTCTGCAGGGACACAGAGAGGAGATACTCCTCTTTAAAACAGACTGACCTCGGGCTCTTCTATCTTGGAAAGGGTTTCCTTAAGCTTGCAAGTTGACTAAACAGAAGGTAAAGATTGGCAAACAAAGTGTGTCTGGGAGAGAAGCCTTCTGGTGTCTGCGATTTGCTGATGGCAGATGGAAGACTTTTCCCTCCTCTTTTCTTTAACTTCCTACTAATGGGCGCTGTGTAATTTTGTCAGCATTACTCTGTGATTTCACCTCCTTTTGGGTCTGAATGCCGACATGTCTGCGTGGAGCCTCTGCCTGGGTGCCCACAGCTTTTCTAGCAGCAGCCTTCAGTCGGATAACAACCATGGCAACTTACACAGAGCACCACTGACTACTTAAGCGGGAATTGACTTACCTCGTACACTGGCAGAAGCTCAACACCCTGCCGTACGAGTTACAGGCAGCTGCAGCCCCCGCCGAGATACACACAACCCCCGGGCGCTGTGAGCGGAAACTTTACCGCCCTCCCTAAGGCTTCACATAGCCCGGGGGGGCTGATCAAGACAGGGTGGTGCCGGCTCCGCCCAGGATCCCTCAACAGCCCGCCCACCAACCGGCAGCCCCCAGCCCATGAGCACAAATCTAAGCACAGATGTGTGTTTAAAGAGTTCCTCAAAGAGTATAACTAATATTCCCCTCAGGCTTTCGAGAGACTGAAGCATCTAACATGCTAAAGGTTTTATTAATAAGTTTTAAAAACATGCTTGCATGAAAATGAGCCTGAAAGTTACAGATGCTTATTTACTCATTCCCTATATATAGCTGTTGTGATTTACTGTGAAGAAATCATACAGTGTTTAATGTCCCATTTTATTTTGAGACTATTTATAATCACAGAGAGCCCAACTCAGCTTTGGTCCTCATTCATGGAGCAGGATGAGTTTGGTCACCTCTAGTTTCTACAGACATTTTGCAAAAGCTGAGACAATTGTTTTTTTCTTATTGCTTGTGTTCATTTGAATATCCACATGTATTTTGAGGCAGTTTAAACTGTTAATTCTGTAAATGATAATTACTTAAAGGAGGCTACAGGTACTTCTCTAGCTTCCCTGCTGGGTATTCATAGATTATTTACTCCAGAAGAAAAACAGGTACCATACTAGTTGCTTTTACTTAGAAGCAGGTTTGTTTTAGTTTAGAAGATCATAAAGTCCAGCTTTTAGCCCAGCACTGCAGGGCACCGCTAAGCCATGTCCCTCAGCACTACATCTACAGAGCTTTGAGAACCCTTCAGGGATGGGAACTCCACCACTGCCCTGGGCATCCTGGGACATGCTTTCAGCAACCCTTCTGTTCAGGGAAGAAGTTGTTCCTAATATCCAACCTAAACTTCCCCTGGTGCAACTTGAGGCCATTTCCTCTTGTCCTGTCACTTGTTCTTTGAGAGAAGAGACCAACCCCACCTGGCTCCAACCTCCTTTCAGGGAGTTGTCCAGAGAGCAGGGAAGTTCTCCCCTGAGCCGCCTTTTCCTCAGGCTAAACAACCTCAGGTCCCTCAGTCACTCCTCATAACACTTGTGCTCTAGACCCTTCACCAAGCCAGTAATTATTCCATCCTGATTTGTGCACTGCTAATTTATAGATGTTTCAAGATTTTGCTTTCACTACAGAGCTATCGCATATTCTCAGCTGCGCTCAGGTATTCAGCAGTGGTGTCAGTCAAAAAATGGCCCTGTACCTTGGTGCTGTGATCATCACTGTGGTGATCATTATCACACACATGCATGCATGTAGGGAGCTCGCTCAGTCTTTCTTCCACGTGATGAAAACCGGGAATGGCTTCAGTGTGCTTTTTCAGACCTGATGAGTATATTAGTGCTTTAAAGTAGGAGGGCATCAGCAGGAATGTCTCGCAGCCTTACTGACGCAGCAGAAGTGTAGTGATAACATTATTTGCTCAGGATATAGAAAAGCAGAGTTCAAATCTCATCTCCTAATGGGTTGAATGGACCTTTTTGCTTATGTGTCTTTTTTTTCTAGATACTGCTGCAGACTGCATATGTGTGGTTATTTTTTTCCTATTTTATCTTCTCAGTAAGTTTCACTGAAATGTTCCCATTGTTTATGTGAGCTTTGCACAGTGATTGCTGCTGGGGCACTGCTGAAATAAAATCAATTAGAAATAGTTACTTAGATGTATTCCCACTGCTCTTACAAACACCAGTTATGAACTCGAGTGACCCTGCTGTGCAAGCAGACATACAAAAATAGGTAGGCAGGACCTGCTGTGAAGACCTTATTAACATGAGGAACATAAATACCAAATATATCTAAAAAAGGAAGGAAAAGACTTTGAGAATTGGGTAAAGATCAAAGAGGGTTTGCTCTATTGATCTTACTCTCCTTTTAGACAAAAGTAGCTTTTCTTAAGAGGAGGCAATTCTGCTCATTCATCTCACATCTGCCAGGTTTTCCCATAAATTGGCTGCTAGTGCACATACAGCCAGCTTACAGAGACTTTCTAGACAGATGATCATGGGGTTTTCAGGCCTTTCAGGTTCCATTTATGTATTTACTTCCCAAAGTTTCCAGTTTTCATGCTTTTATTCTGAGTTACTTGACGTTACAGAGTCAAACCTCTGAATATGATGGCTGTGTAAGCTTTATAATATTCTTTCCTTAAAAATATCTGACCTGTAGAGCAACCGAATAGTACCTTTCACCCTCTCACAGCTGGAAAATTAAGTAAGCTCCAGTCATATTTCCAGTTTCAAAGTCTCAGGCTTTCTTCAAATGGCTTAGACCTTCTGATGTTCATTTTTTTGAGACTGGGAACATGGCTGACATACCCTGGTCAGCCAGAACGAGCTGGCTGGGAGCAGACCTTGAAACCCAAGAGACTCCTTTAGATACAGGCCCAAGAAAGCAGGGTGGGAAAGAACCACTGATGTGACACAAGGTGGCAGGGGGTTTTTTGGAAACTAATGAAAGTGTGGGCCTCACAAAAGCCTGATTTCTCAAGGGCATAAATGAAAGAAGCAGAATTGTTCCTGCCTGAACTTTGATTAATACAATGCCTATGAAAAGAAATGTGCAAGCTGGCAGTGTACTCCTGGAGACAAGCATTTTTTGTAGAGCTGAAAATTTGCAAGAGATGCCAGTAGAATATGTTACCAGACAGGGGGGCTGAAGAATAGCTCCCCATAAATATGCAAACCTACTTAAAACTTTAAAAATGATTTTTAAAAGCAATATTTTACATTTTCTCTGAATATTACACAGTTGTACCCTACAGAATACATTTTATCAGCTATTACTTCATTTTAATACATGGCTTTGCTAAGATGTGAATTGCATATATAATTTACTGATGTCTGATTGAGCAGCTTCACAGGTCGGGACATATTCTAACATGGTTGTCTAATGTCAGCTTTGTTTGACAAAGAGAAAAAGGGTCCTAAGGTTACCAATTTTACCCTAGCTTTATTTTTCATAACTAATTTATCTCACATCTCTTTTATTCCAGCTAAAAAAAAAAAAAAAAAAAAAANAAAAAAAAAAAAAAAAAAAAGAGGAGGGGACCCTCATCGTTCTCCACAAAGGATAAAACAGGAGAACATTGCAATTGGTGGAGTTCAGTGATTTCACTGTGTCCACAGCTTCTTTCAGACAAAATATTGGACCACCTTCTCTCTTGGCTTGTGTCTATGTGCCAGTGACTCAGTTCAGTGTGTGGCACATAAAACTACATTAGAAACAACAAAACAGTCTTTTAAGATGCAAATCAGCAGGAGGGGGAGGGGGAAACCTAATGAAAACCTCTTCCCCCTCATTTACTGTCTTTTATGGTGCTACAAATGGCAATTACTCGGAAAAGGCAGAGAAACATTCGCCCCCAGCGAAAACAAGCTGCGTAGCACAGGAATGGTGATGCTTTGTGTGGATATACTGATTTTAGAATCGTCTCCGAATAATTAATTCCTAATGAGGCATTTAAGGGTCTTGAGGTATTAGGCCTCTGTAACCCTGATCAGTCTTGCTCACACCCTCCACCCTGCCCAGGGGCACGGCAGACCTATTTCAGCCAGCCCAGAGCCAATGGTACTGCTGTAGCCATGCCATAAGATGCTTGTCCTCATCTTCTCCGTCCTGTTTCTTGGATGGATCCCTGGTGTGAGCTGAGACACACAGTCAACAGGATTATGTTGTCTTTCTACTCCTTCTAATTACCGGAGTAATTGTCCAGGATCAGGATTTACAGTCTGTCACAGGGCTGTTCATGGCAATTTTCACTGTGAAATCTGAATGTCCTTCACTTCATTTTCCTGCAGGAAAAAAAGAAAATCCCCTCACCTCTCATGCCAGTACTATTTTTATCAAGGGATTCTCACTAGCTATTTTCCCATACTGCTTTTTATTTTACCCCTAATTCACCTGAGTTGATCAGTTTCAATATACAATAAGCAAATAGAAATGCAGAGTAAACAAACATAAGACAAACCAGAGGGATTCAGAACTGAGAGTTAAAGCAGCAATCTGAGAATAATTCTCAGTATGTTTTCACCTGTTTTCTGTGAGCAGGCTGCCTTTGCAGCCTAAAAGCACTGTAAATGTTCTCTTTTTTTTTTCCTTTTATTTTCTTTTATTTCATTTCCTTCCAAAAGTCTTTGTGATCCTGCTCCAAAGACCATAGAAATCTGCAAGAGTGATTTCACAGACAGAAAGATTTTGTCAGACCCTCTATGTATTCCAACTTCACAAACTGCAGCTTTGATTGCAGAGAGCTTTTTGCTCAGACCCAGAGCTACTCCTGGGACAGGGCCTCCTCTCAGGCACTGTGTGCTCTGATGTAACTAATGTGGTTTCTCTGGAGCTGGCAGCAGAGTTCGAGCAGACCTTGCTGTTGACTTGCATGGGATACTCTGGACAGGAGGGATCAGAAGCTGTACACACCAAAACACAGTCCTTTCAAAAGTGACTAAGTGTAAAAGAATTTCCAATGTGTCCTGGTTTGAGCTAGGACAAGGCTCCAAGGGTCTTTGCCTGCCATCTATATTCATAGCTCTTGTGGGTTGACCCTGGCCACCAGCTAGACACTCTCTCTCACTCTCCCATGGCATGGGGAGAAAATAGAAGGTAAGAAGACTTGTGGATTGAGATAATGACAGTTTGATAGGGAAATCAAAAGCTACAAGCACAAACAAGGCAAAAATAGGAATTAATTCACTCTCTTCCCATCAGCAGGCAAATATCCAACCTGTTCCTGAAAAGCAGAGCATTTGCTGGGAAGGCAAATATTTTGAGCATGAATATCCCCCTTTTATCTACCTTTCCTAAAGCTTTTATATCTGAACATGATATATGTTATGGGGTATCCAACTGATCTTAGACATCAGACATAGCCAGGTACATGGTATTGTTAAATATTTTTTTGGATATTCTTATGATGAAGCTGAGCCTTTATTTGAAGGAAGAGAGTGACAAAAAAAGAGAAATAGTTGTGGGAAATTATATGACTATTTGTTTTTGGACTGTGATGAAGGTCTTGGAAAGCAATAAATGGGACAAAGAATTAAAAAAAAAAAAAAAAAAGTCTTACTTGAAAAACTATTGAGAATGGGCTGGGTTGCAGTAACCAGAGATGAAAGAAATCAAGTTTATCTAGGGGTGGAAGGGATGTGAAAACACCAAATATCCTTATTCTGGCCTTCTGAGTGTCCTCTAGTGAAAAGGCCACTTTCTAGAACGAAAGAAAAACACTCTGTTCTCATAATTTTATATCAAAGGACAGTTCAAGAAGTCTATTTTTTAAAAATTTTTTTTAATGTTTTTAACAAGCAGTACACAGACTGTCAGGATCAATGTTAGCACTACAACTGATAGACCACAATATCATTATAAAACAAGAAATGTGCACCCTCCATCATCCCTAGGAATTCTAATTCTGCCCCATGTGTGTCCCCTCTCCTGTCAGCACGGGTTCCCCTCTTTGCACACCTTGTGTGGGACATTCCGATTCTCCAGCCCCAATGGACACCCCTGTTGCTTCCACACCATGCTGACCCACAAGCCTGTGACAAAGCCCCCCAGGAGTCCCAGCTGCACACCTCAGGTCCTTGTGTACAGCTGACTGGTGGTTCTTCAGGCTGGGCAGGGTGGCTCTGAGCAAGGAGCTCTGCAGTGTGAGTTGGTGCGGTGGGAGACGCAGGTAAGAGCTGCTGCACATGAACTGAGTTTAACCTTTCTTGCTTGACTCTGAGCCAATCTTGACTTTAGAGTTTCCTAACATTAGAGAGCTTGACTTCACCGCTGTAATGTCCTTTTAATGCGGGTGTATGAATGAGTAATAGGTGACTGTATTTGTTCTGCTTGTTACTGCCATTCCTTTTCGCTTTTGAAAGCCTCCTAATTGTACCTTAGAGCAGGACCATATTTCCTGACAGTTTCAGAAAGGCCTTAAAAAAGTGAGGAGCTAAGAACAAAAGTCACTTAATGCATTGGTTTGACTCTAAATAATGAACCCCATGTCTCCTGATTCTGTGTAAGATGGAGAGATCTCTTTCAAGATTAGAGATGAATACTACCTACAGCTGTGTAAGACAGCACATATTCTCTGGAGAAGGTGGGTTTTGTTTTCAGGGAAGCATTTTTTTTTTTACTCCTAGGCAGTGCTTTTTCACATGGTTCCTTTAGGAATTCAGCTGTGCTTTTCCCTGTTTTCTTTTGGCATAATTAAAAGTAAACTTCAATTCTTTCTTGCTTGTCTATGAGGACAGCTCTTTTCCCCAGATCTTCCAGGAACAGAGGAAGAGAAATCCCTTTCCAGTTCAGTGCTTTCCTTGTACACTAAAGGCATCTCAGACATGTACATATACACATCATCTCTCATGGAACTTGAAAAATAATCCTAAAATTCCATAATTTTGTATGTCAAGTCAGAAAAATACAATTTGAACATTGTGTTCCTTTGGAATTATTTATGGCTTGGAGAAGAGACTTCTAAAACGTTTGTGTTTTGATTATTATTTTTTTTTTCTCCCGTATTGCTTTTCCCTCCCCTTTTCTTCTCTTTCTCTGACTTGGTGAGTTCCCACCAGATCTATTGAAAGTATAGGAGAGAAATAATCAAGAATTGGGAAATCCCTAACCTACCACTCAGAGGATTCTCACCTGTTAGAAGGTTTCTATTCCACAGAAAATTTATTAAAGAATCCCAAATTTAATATTTCATGCTTTTTCTCTAAAAATAATAAATTATAAACCCCTGTTATCAGAGACATCTTAAGAAATACTATTTTAGGCTAAGCTCAGCTTGCACTTTTAGACACAAGTATGCACCTAAAGTTCATTGCACAAAGCATCCTATTTTAATAACTTAAGCTCATGAAAAAAGTGTCCCAATAATTCAGACAATTAACCCTGGTACCTTTACAACTCTGTGGTTCCCCCTCAGGAACACTGAATCTTTTTTTATAACTTCAACTGGGGAACTCACAGCCTAGTAAAGGGTATGTACGTTCCCATTAGAATGGCTATTTCTTACATTAAAAATATAGTAAGCCATTAAACCCTTAAAAAGTAATCATTAACATTTAGCACACTGTGCCTGATGCATTAAAAACATTATGTGCAGCTGATCTCTCTGACTCACTTAGGGAAATATCAAATGGCTTTAATGTACCTTTGCTTTATCTTTTAATTTTAGGTGAGATTGGTGTTCTTACTAATTTGCTTCAGTCACTTGTTCTATTTCTTCTTTTTTATAACTTGAAAATTGTAAAATATAATTATGTGTATTCTTCTAGATACCTAAGTCCAATTTACTATTTTCCTTCTGACTTTTGAGAAGTTTGAGTGTCAGTTTTTGAAGTAAATTCACTGTCTTTTAAATATCTTCTACTAAATTAATACCTACTCTGCAATAAGATATACAGCCTAAGCCATATTAATTCCTTTTAGTTGCCATGCATTAAACCTTCACATCTAATGATTATATGATCCCAATATTTTATTTTGGAAGAATCTCCTTCTGTTCCTCAACCATTCAAATTGTTTACATGCACATATACATCGAATGTTGTCCTTTGAACTCTCAAAGGAAGTACTTGATTTCTCCATACTGACATTAAATGTTTGACAGTATTTTGTACCTCATTGTAATATTCACTCTTATATCTCCCTGAAGCTTTCCAGTTTAAATTGGACTTAAGTGGACATTTCAGCCATTTTTGAAATTGTGTTCCACAACATTTTGTGAACACTAGCAGTTTGGGGATGATTTGTCACCCAATTGAATATTAAGGAAATCGAACCTGATTTTTTTCTAGAAATTGGCAAAACGTTCTTCCTTTATTATGCTCCTTTTGCTGCCCAGCAACCCAGCTGAAACTGGGAAAGGGTAGAAGTCATAGCAGAAAATATAATATCTCTGGAAACTTTCCAACCTTATTGAGTATGGTGGATAAAGTTTAGAGAATAATCAATATTTTATTCTGAGCTCATATCTGAGTGAGGCAGGATGAATTAAACTCCTGATTGGACAAATTCTCCTAAGGATAGATATTAAATTTCAAAAAGAGATGGAAACATCTGAAGCTGATTCGGTCAAAGGATAGTTTGGAATATCTGGGGATGAATCCTTGCAGGGGAAGAGGAAATGAAGCGAAGACAGACTACTCAGGTGATGTAAAACATGGGGTGACTTGAGGAAAAAGGAGCAGTATTACCTCTGGTTGGGTGTTTAAAGATGGTAGAAATATAAGGATTGTTCATTTTCACTGTCAGATTGAGTGTCTAAACACCACAAGGTTCTGTTTATATTATCACTGCAGGCACCTAATTTTTAATAGCTTATCCTCTTCTTTTTTTGTCACTTATCTCCTATTTATATATTGTTCTCTAACCCTGAGGTCTGTCATTCTTGGGAAGGCTTTGAATTTTTTTTCCAGACACACCAGGACCTATTCTCACAACTGGAAACCATTATGATCAATGACCAACAGATGGTCTTCTTGACACCTCTATTTACTTCTAAACTACAACCCAATTATCTTTTATTTATCTGTGTCCCAAGCCTATTTGGTTTCTTGGTCCTGTTCTTTTTCCTTCTTTGCCTAAAGTCTGTGGAAATGCTTTTTTTTTTAATTCAGAACTAGGCTATAGGAAACCAAGCATATTCTTAGGCAAAGGGAATAAGAACAAGAAGAGTATGGAGTAATTTTCTCCCTCAGCTTGTGGTAAGAACTTTACAATTTAGAAAAAAGCCATGAACACATTCCAATTATTGCAGTTAATAGACACCAATGGAATTATGCCCTTGATTATTTTATTTCGGAACCTTGTCCATAATTATTTATAATTTGCAATTATTTCTAAATAAATTTTGGCCTGCAGCTATGCATTCCACAACTTAACAGCTATGCATGATGTAAAAACTCTTCTTTAAAGGTGTAGCATGTTCAAAGACATGTATTTAAGTTGCTTCTTATTGCACAAAGAGAAGCTGCACTATTTACATACCTTTGCCCTGGCCACTCAGGTTCTTTTCTATGCAAAACCTCATGTTTTTCTGTTCTAGTTTTCATCCTCGAGAGCCACAGAGATTATTCTCTACTGAAAACTGAATGGAGTGCTCTCAACCATGTCAACCAGACCATCCAATCCTCCCTATTTTGCTGGTGAGCAAAAACAGCTTCCCAGTCTGTTCTGAGGATATCGTTTTGAGGTACCCAGTAGTTTTCCTGCCCAGATGCTTAAACCAGGAGATTGGATTCCACTCAGTACATCAGGTGCCTCAAGATGTGTTTGCGGCACTAAAATCCATTTGCAAATCCAGCTCTTTCTGCCTCAGTGGAAACCTACTGAGACAACATGCTTGAGAGGACTAATCACGCACATGCTTTGCAAGGCATATTCTTAAGATAAAAAATCTGTGATACGGTAATATGCCACGATGGACACTGACTGTAATTGTTTTTAGTAGAAAAGCATATGCTTTGTTTATCTTTCCTGTCTCAAGCGCATGCTTCCTCCAAGAATTAGAAATTAAAATGTAATCTGTGCATAGCTGAATGGGCTCCCTAACCAGGAAGCAGATGCTCAGCACTCAGAGGAGCTGGAGCACATGGAGTGGCAAACCAGCTTTACGATGCTGTAACTCTGCTACTTTGGGTTGTCATGTACAAGAGGAACGGTGTGGGCTAAAAGGCTCAGTGTTTTCAAGTGTATTGGAAAGGAAAATATAAAATCCTCAATTACTTATGATAAAATCCTTAATTTTTTATGAACTGAGGCAAAGGGAAAATTAATTCCTCTGTGGCAGAAGCTCAGTACCTACTGGTACCTATCACAGAACCCCAGCATGGTGGGGATTGGAAAGGACCTCTGGAGATCATCCTGCCCAATGCCCCTTCTCCAGCAGGGTCACCCAGAGCAGGGGGCCCAGGATCACATTGTCCAGGCAGGTTTGGAATCTCTCCAGAGAATGAGACTCCACAACCTATCTGGGCAGCCTGGGGCAGGCTCTGACACCCTTAGAGCAAAGAATTTTTCCCTCTTGTTCAGGTGGAGTCTCCTGAGTTCCAGTTTGTGCTCATTGCACCTGGAACTGTTGCTGGGCAGCACTGGCAAGAGTCTGACAACATCCTCATGACTCCTGGGTTCTCTTTAGATATTCATCAACATTGGAGAAGATCCCCAGTCTTCAATGTTTCATCTTAAGTGCTTTGGTCTAAAATCCTTCACACCTATGGCTTTCTCATCTTCACCACATCATCTATGCACAATTTCTAATGCCTAACAAGAACTCATGTATTTATAATCTGAATCTACTGTATGTCAGCATATTTTTTGGCTATCAGGCAGAGAGTCCTTTTTAATCTCACAACTGATACACATTTTAAACTACCTGACTTGCCTGTAACTATTGACTGAGATATTAATCCAATTGGATATGACAAATTGTAGTGAAGCCAAGCACTATTAAGGCTGCCTTTATTACTCTCTGCTTCAATTATTTTGCTGATTTCGTATAATTGCCGTGTTCTAACTATACTGGTCCCTGATTTGCATTAACCATTCTGCTCGATTTCTCTGGACCAGTCAGTGTGGCCCATCTGCAAAAGGAAACATCACAATATTAATTTCTAAGGAATGTTGCCAGAAGAGATACTTGAACATGGGGATTGTGGAGAAAAATCAAATGAAGTGTCACAGAAATGGATGGAAAAGTTTTAGTTGTTGGAATCACAGAATGGTGGTGGTTGGAAAGGACCTCTGGAGATCATGTTGTCCAATGCCCCTGCTCCAGCAGGGTGACCCAGAGCAGGGGGCCCAGGATCAATTTGTCCAGGCGGGTTTGGAATCTCTTCAGAGAATGAGACTCCACAATCTCTCTGGGTAGTCTGGGACAGGATCTGACACCCTCACAGCAAAGAACTTTTTCTCCCTGTTTAGATGGAACCTGCTGGGTTCCAGTTTATGCCTGTTGCTCCTTGTGTTGTCACTGGCAGAGTCTGGCCCCATCCTCTTTCACACACCCACCACACCCCCTTCAGATCTATTTACAAGTTCAGCCCAGGAATTGTTCTGTCACTGATCCCTGGACTTGCTGAACAGACCCAAAGTCAATTGGGTCAAGCTACTTTCCTCATCTCCTGCTTTGTGGTCTGAGTTGAGAAAGAGCCCTGCACTGCCTGCACTTATGCAGAAAACAGGCAGTTTTGGGTGCTGGCTTGTTTCTCTACCACAGCATCTCCACAAAGCACTCCTTGTTTTCAATATTTCTGTCTCCCTGTGTCACAACACTTCCCAAAAGAAAATTTCTGTAATTATGGGTTAATGCTGAGTTTTCAAAATTAATCTTTTGCAGAGCAGCCCATCATTGCAGAGTCCATTTCCCTACTAAGAAGGGAAACAACTGTCCTTGCTGATGATGCCAACATCGGTCTGTGGCACCAGAATAGTTCTGATTTCATTTAGAGGCTGAAAAGGGCTTCAGTCTGAAAGGGCTGAAGAATGTACCATAAGCTGTTAGGTTTTTTTCTGCATATACCAAAGAAAACTTCCACACTGCTTTTATTAAACAGCAAGAGTTCAAAGGTGGGCACTGTAGAGTGCAGGGAAATGTAAATGGTGAAACTGTAGGAAAAAAGCATGGGAAAAAGCATGGTTTAGATCACTGAAGTCTGGAACAGTAAGTGAACCTAAATGGTTCACTGTTTCTTGCTCACTGGATAAATATTTAAGTTTAAAGTTCAGGAGAAACTTATTCTTAAGGGTGAAAAAAAAAAGCAAACTATGAAAGGCTTCTGACAACGTGAAATACATCCTCTCCCAAGCTCACTGATCATAAAGAATGCCGCCTTTTAACATGCCTGGACGGGCTTTAAAAATGACTCAATAGATTGTAGAATTCAGCACATTTTCTTCCCAATTATTTTTGAAGAGATTCTGACAAATGTTTTCTAAGGGAGGAATGGCAGACTGTCTATTTTATTTTAGTTTTATGGTACTTTTATTTTTATCCTGTCATGAGAAGCAAATGGCAGAGCTATGATTAGGATAAGCCATGTAAGAGGGCTCAATCTGCACAATTTATAGTACAGCTTGCTTTAATCTGTCAGGGAACGTGTGTTATATTGTCTTTCAATAGAGGATAGAGCTCTGGATATATATGTTAATAAATTCTATCCAGACAGTCTTAAAAGATGCCAACAATTGCTGGAAGTACTTGGAGCAGAAACTGTCTTCAATTTTGAATCCTTTGAGGACTCTTCTTGGATAGGGTGGATTTCTTTAACCAAAAAAAATCGCCACAAAAACCAGACAAGAAAAGCCCCCAGCATGCCTGTTATCCAATAAATTTTTGGACAAACCATTAAAACTGTAGCTACCATTTTGTTATATAATAATTAGGTCTCTAAAATTTACCAGGCTGATGACAAAAGACTGGTTCAAAAGATCAGTAGTTTCAACAACTTTTTTATTCTTTTTGTTTGGTGTTGTTTTATTTTGTTCTTTACCCTGTGCATTTAAATCTAATAGCAGGTTGACTTTTCCTGGTTCCTTCCTGTGGACACCAGACACTAGTCCCCGATGGTAGCCTGTGACCAGAGGCAGGAGAGGTGGCTGCAACTCTCAGCGGCTGGAGAGGAGATGCAAAAGTGGGCATTGGTCTTTCCAAACTCTTTCACTGATGGAACCAAGGCTTTATATTTTGATACCTCTTTTCTACATGGAGAGAAACACTTCTTTAGACAAGTTCATGTAGCATTACATTAAGTTTAGTTTTGTGGCATGATACAGTATTTAGAGCAGTAGAACCGCAGTGCAATAAATAATGAGAAATGATCAGATGCTAAATAGCTCTTCCCAGTGGTGAATATTTATGTTCTGCAAAACCCCTGAAGTTGTGATAAAACACAATGCCATCCAAAACACAATGTGGGTCTGTTTATTCATGTTCCCTGCATATTTGGGAAGACATTATTGCAACCTTTACAAGCTTAAAGGGGCCTGTCAGAACGATGGGGACAGTTTTATTAGCAGAGCTGGTTGTGACAGCATAAGGGGTGATGTTTTTAAACCAAGAGGGAGTTTTTGACTTGAGAGAAGGAAGAAATTGTTGATGCTGAGGGTGATGAGACCCTGACCGAGGTTGCCCAGAGAGGTGGTTGATGTCCCATTCCTGGAACCTTTCCAGGTAAGGTTGGCCAAGGCTCTGAGCAACCTGCTCTAATTGCAGATGTCCCTGCTCCCTGCAGGAGGGTTGGACTAGATGGACTTGAAAGGTCCCTTTCCACCCAAACTGTTCTGATTCTGTGATTCTATATTTGTTAAATCTGAAATTCTGCACGGACATAGGGTGTTTCCCCCTGTTTATTTCTATTTTGTTGGATTACCACTGCCATCTGGTTTCAACTCTGACACTTCATGATGGATTGTCAGATAAACAATGACATCTGACATGTCATTGTCGGATTGGTTTTCTTCACAAAGGATTGTGTTAGAAAAATTAGATCTCCCATTTGCACTGAAAGATTCTGGGTTTGAATTACACACCAAATTTTGAAAGCTGAATAACAGGATTCTTGAAATGTCATGGAAAATAATTGAGGGTTCTTTAACAAAAGACTTTGCATATTGTTCTCTTAGACTGTATTTGCAGTGGGATTTGCAAGAAAAATGTTGCAAGTGAATGTTAGTCTAACATCAGAGAGGAAGAAACAGTCTCCTCTGTTTAAGGTTAAGAAAATAAAATGTATGATCTTTTGCATTCAAATGTTTCTTTTGAGAAAAGGCAAAGTAATAACTTTAAATAGTGGAATAGAAAAATAAAGCCCACATATGGCATTTGGTGGCTGTCTAGTAAAAAAATCACTTTTGAAGTTGTGCAAGGACCAGTGATGACTTCATTGCAAACAGTGAAAATAATAATAGGCAAAAAGGAAATTGCAATTGTAATTTCACACTCAGTACAAAAATTAAAGCTGTAAACTTGGAACAGCAAATGCTCAAATTACTTGTGTCAAATCATCCTAAGTGTCCAAGGAATATATACAATTATNTGAAACTGTAGGAAAAAAGCATGGGAAAAAGCATGGTTTAGATCACTGAAGTCTGGAACAGTAAGTGAACCTAAATGGTTCACTGTTTCTTGCTCACTGGATAAATATTTAAGTTTAAAGTTCAGGAGAAACTTATTCTTAAGGGTGAAAAAAAAAAGCAAACTATGAAAGGCTTCTGACAACGTGAAATACATCCTCTCCCAAGCTCACTGATCATAAAGAATGCCGCCTTTTAACATGCCTGGACGGGCTTTAAAAATGACTCAATAGATTGTAGAATTCAGCACATTTTCTTCCCAATTATTTTTGAAGAGATTCTGACAAATGTTTTCTAAGGGAGGAATGGCAGACTGTCTATTTTATTTTAGTTTTATGGTACTTTTATTTTTATCCTGTCATGAGAAGCAAATGGCAGAGCTATGATTAGGATAAGCCATGTAAGAGGGCTCAATCTGCACAATTTATAGTACAGCTTGCTTTAATCTGTCAGGGAACGTGTGTTATATTGTCTTTCAATAGAGGATAGAGCTCTGGATATATATGTTAATAAATTCTATCCAGACAGTCTTAAAAGATGCCAACAATTGCTGGAAGTACTTGGAGCAGAAACTGTCTTCAATTTTGAATCCTTTGAGGACTCTTCTTGGATAGGGTGGATTTCTTTAACCAAAAAAAATCGCCACAAAAACCAGACAAGAAAAGCCCCCAGCATGCCTGTTATCCAATAAATTTTTGGACAAACCATTAAAACTGTAGCTACCATTTTGTTATATAATAATTAGGTCTCTAAAATTTACCAGGCTGATGACAAAAGACTGGTTCAAAAGATCAGTAGTTTCAACAACTTTTTTATTCTTTTTGTTTGGTGTTGTTTTATTTTGTTCTTTACCCTGTGCATTTAAATCTAATAGCAGGTTGACTTTTCCTGGTTCCTTCCTGTGGACACCAGACACTAGTCCCCGATGGTAGCCTGTGACCAGAGGCAGGAGAGGTGGCTGCAACTCTCAGCGGCTGGAGAGGAGATGCAAAAGTGGGCATTGGTCTTTCCAAACTCTTTCACTGATGGAACCAAGGCTTTATATTTTGATACCTCTTTTCTACATGGAGAGAAACACTTCTTTAGACAAGTTCATGTAGCATTACATTAAGTTTAGTTTTGTGGCATGATACAGTATTTAGAGCAGTAGAACCGCAGTGCAATAAATAATGAGAAATGATCAGATGCTAAATAGCTCTTCCCAGTGGTGAATATTTATGTTCTGCAAAACCCCTGAAGTTGTGATAAAACACAATGCCATCCAAAACACAATGTGGGTCTGTTTATTCATGTTCCCTGCATATTTGGGAAGACATTATTGCAACCTTTACAAGCTTAAAGGGGCCTGTCAGAACGATGGGGACAGTTTTATTAGCAGAGCTGGTTGTGACAGCATAAGGGGTGATGTTTTTAAACCAAGAGGGAGTTTTTGACTTGAGAGAAGGAAGAAATTGTTGATGCTGAGGGTGATGAGACCCTGACCGAGGTTGCCCAGAGAGGTGGTTGATGTCCCATTCCTGGAACCTTTCCAGGTAAGGTTGGCCAAGGCTCTGAGCAACCTGCTCTAATTGCAGATGTCCCTGCTCCCTGCAGGAGGGTTGGACTAGATGGACTTGAAAGGTCCCTTTCCACCCAAACTGTTCTGATTCTGTGATTCTATATTTGTTAAATCTGAAATTCTGCACGGACATAGGGTGTTTCCCCCTGTTTATTTCTATTTTGTTGGATTACCACTGCCATCTGGTTTCAACTCTGACACTTCATGATGGATTGTCAGATAAACAATGACATCTGACATGTCATTGTCGGATTGGTTTTCTTCACAAAGGATTGTGTTAGAAAAATTAGATCTCCCATTTGCACTGAAAGATTCTGGGTTTGAATTACACACCAAATTTTGAAAGCTGAATAACAGGATTCTTGAAATGTCATGGAAAATAATTGAGGGTTCTTTAACAAAAGACTTTGCATATTGTTCTCTTAGACTGTATTTGCAGTGGGATTTGCAAGAAAAATGTTGCAAGTGAATGTTAGTCTAACATCAGAGAGGAAGAAACAGTCTCCTCTGTTTAAGGTTAAGAAAATAAAATGTATGATCTTTTGCATTCAAATGTTTCTTTTGAGAAAAGGCAAAGTAATAACTTTAAATAGTGGAATAGAAAAATAAAGCCCACATATGGCATTTGGTGGCTGTCTAGTAAAAAAATCACTTTTGAAGTTGTGCAAGGACCAGTGATGACTTCATTGCAAACAGTGAAAATAATAANATATAAAGACTGACAAAAAACTTTTTTCCTAAAAGCACATTATGATCTTTCTGGACCTGTGAAAACTTTAATTGATTCATTATTCATCATATCCTAGAGGGATTTTTTAGAATATTGTCCTGATCTGTGTGATTGTGACACTTCAGTGTGACAGAAAAGGTCACTAATATATAATCTGAGTATCAGCATCTTCTGCTTTCATAATCTGTGTAGGTGTCTTGGTTTTAAACAACTTCCTGTATTCCTTATTTCCAGGGATTTTGAACAAAGAAACTCACAATTACATGATGTTGCTTTTACCATTTATAGCAGTGCCGGATCTGTCCTAATTTCTCTCATGGGGCACAGATAGAAACATGCTTTTCACCCCTCCGAAATTTGGCAGAGTGACACTGGAACTCCCTACAAGCAGTGGATATACAATAAATATTTCACTAAAATAAAGCTGCACTATCTATGTTCCACCACCTGGTTGTGCAACAGGACACCGGGCAAAGGCCACAGAAGCTTGGTTTGTTGATCTTCCCCAAAATGATCAGTCCTGAAGATTTAGGGTTCACATTGTTGGTTTTTTTTTAACCTTAAAAACAATATTTTGCTGACACTTCTTGAGCACATTTGTGTTAAAACCTCTTGTTTCTTTACATCACTGTTGTAAACTCTGAGCAAGACAAATGCAGGGTCTTGTTTGGAGCCATGTGACTCTCTCCTCTTTTTTTTTTTCTTTTTTTCCTTCTCTCTGGAATTATAAATAGGTAGTGTCAGTACAGGTAGAAATCCCATTTAAGCTTGTAAATAAAAGTTGCTAAATCTTCTATTTGTTCTCTTTCCAAAGAAGGAGCAAAATAAAATAAAGCATGAAAACCTATCAAAGGAAGATGCTAAAGCTGCAATTTGTGTGAAAAGGTCTCATGATAGCACTAGATCACCAGGTACTTAAAAGTCACTAGAGTAATCCTATGAAATAGCCGATTACTAAGGCTTTTTTTTTCCCCAACCCATCTATCAAGAGATATGTCAGCAAAATTAGAAGGCAAGTAACTCTTGCAATTAAGTTAGTGTATGTGCTCTAGTCATAGTAATTTATAAGTATATATTAGGCCATGCTGTGAGAAGGAGATAATTGCTTTTATTAGAACTATTTTTTACCCTGTTGAAAAAGTACACAAATCTGTGGACCAAAATAGTTGCTTCAAACCCAGGTAAGTCCTTTCTTGAGTTCAGCTCTAGCTCTAGATCAGTTTGCTTCTAGAGTACCTGATTTAGTATAAAATGGTTAATTTTGAAATCTATCAAGTTGGGGAAAAAAAACGCAAATACATTGCTTTTGGTTTGCTCTTGTCCTAATGGAAAGCACTCTCTGAAACCCACATCACCCAAACCATCTGTTCAACAAAACTGCCAACTTACCTCACAACTGAAATTCTACAATTTCATCCCAATTTATTGCTGAGATATTGCCTTTTCAGTGTCTGACCTATAAAGCTAGATGTCAAGCACTCTATTATTTTTTCACATCAAAAAGTTCTCCAAAGAACTGATTGAATTCTTCTGGAATGAATTTTTGCTGAGACACACCAAACTCCTATAAGGCACTCTGGGTTGTACAGCACTAACACTATTACATGCTCCTGCTCTCAGCAATGCATCTGGTTGTAAAACAGGTTATCCTCCAAAATGGTGACCTTACAAAGAGACAGTCCAGTATTAAAAGTGATCTTAGTATTTTACTTCAGTGTTTCCAGGAAGCTTTCAGACTGTCTTAATAAAAAGTGGTCTAACAATTTAATAGGGAATAACTTCATGCAGAATGTTTTTTGGTTTTTCTTTTTATGACAGGCTATGGAAGTACTAAGGGCATGCTTACTAAGTGTACAAAGAACTTGTGATTCACTATAAAAACTTATAGCTTTTACAGTAATTTCTGCAAAACCCAGCTGGTATCATAGCTGCTGTATCATATCAGAGGCTGCAAAAAGAAACTAAAACGTTAGGAAATGGATGTGGACCAACCCCCCTGAAACTCATTTACTGTCAGCCTCTGCACTGCTTCTGTGCTTGACACATCTTTTTGCTAACCAGCCAGCAGAAAGTTTACAGGCATCTGTCATTAAAACATGAGCCTGATTCTCAATTTGAGTGAAGCCCCAAGATATATTTTTGCCCTTAACAGTTTTTAAGGCAGACTCTGTCAGCTGAAAATGCACCTTCAAATCACACAATGTCTGTTTCAGCAGAGAAGAGAGTTTAGAACTGGTGGAGGAAGCAACATACTCAATTCCCAGAGGCAGCTGCCTGTCTGGAGGCAGCTCTCTGGGTTACTGACTTCTATCTGCTCCCCTCCACTGCTGGCTTTTCACACAGCAAAATTTATAGCATCTTCAAATTATAACTCTCTACCTTGTGGCACTTGCAGCCAGACTGTGAAAAGCAATTAAAATATAATATACAGAAGGAATATAAACCCTTTTGATTCAGATCTTAACTAAATCACCAATTAGAAGTTACAAAAGCACTTTTCCTGAAGGTGAGTTATCCAATAATGGCCTTATTGCAATTGTCAATGACTTCTCCCCTTTCCATCAAAAAGCCTAACAGTGGGGGGGTTTTGGTTTTCAAACCAAAGAGAAAGAGAGAGAAAGAATTTATTCTTATTATTATTGCTTTATTTTATATTTTATTTTAATTTTATTGGACAACCAACAAAAATCCTACTTACATGCTAATTCTTTTTAGTTCTATGAGAAAAAACTTTAAGCTGGAATAGGCCTTAACATGATTTTATTCTTGACTCAGTACACTGGTTTCCAATATACACTGAATGGTTTAAAACTGTTTACTGGAACCAGAAGAAAAGGAGATTCTAATTAACATTCTTGACTGTGATCTGCCACTGCTACAAGTCAAAGGGATCTTCGGGCTTGTTTCAACATGAAGGTGATTATAAGCAGCCTCCTACATCTTCTCAGCTCTTCAGTTCCATGGTGCATTCAGAAGATGAATATTTTGAAGAATTATATCTGCTGTGGCAGAGAATGCACTATTTTAATTCCACAACTATTTCTCCTAATTCTATTGTAATTTCTTTAATTCTTTACCAAATCTACACAGCCTTTAAAGAAATTATGGGTTTGGTGATGTTGCAACACTCCAGGAAAACAGGTTCTAGGACAACATGAGCCGTAATCTTTTCTTTACAGAAAGAAAACACAGCAGGTGAATGGACTCCTAGCAGTACCACAGTAATGTATTACCAATGCCCTGGGAAAATTACAGGTGTAATGTGGTATATATGATCTGAGATGAGTTAAGAAACATTAATTACAGGCATTGAAGCAGTAAATTAGTTTATACACTTTGCCAGCTTTGTACAAAGAGTGATTGTTCCCTGTTTATGTTGCAAAGACACAAGTTTGAAATCTAATTGATATTTTCTGGCAATATGAATCATCTGTTTGAGGAAAAACACTTCAATAAATGCAATATTTATTTTCAAACAACAGCAATATGTCATTTACTTCTATTCCTCCTTGTTTGTTTTTTATATTTTGGTTTTTGGTTTGGTTTGGTTTAGTTTTTTTTACATGGATGCAAATGCCACAATGGGACGTATCCCTCCTTCCTTTTTTATCCATCAGGAACCTCTCTATGACCCACGTGCCCATACATACTATGAGGAGACCCTAAAGACCCTCAACCTCCTTGGTATTACCACTGTTTTCAGCCTAAGCATTTGAAATATTAAAAAAATATCTTCTTTCTTCAATTCAACCTTATTTCAAAAAAACATTTAAGCCCACCTCAAACACTCTCCTTACTGTTGTCCACTTTAGTTGGAAATTATATGATTGATTTTTTTTCTCCTGTATGCTTTTGCCCCATTCAGATGAAAATCAGAGGGCTATAATTCTTGTGTAAGACAAAATCTTTATCTTGTAATGTGTTGCATAACTATCAGACCAGTAAAGGGCAGATATGATGCACTGTATTTAAGTAGATGAACTAGAAATAAAGATATAAAAAATAAAATAATTAAGATAAT
>VYZU01070917.1:2066-17779 GCA_013401355.1 Ceyx cyanopectus
AAACCAACCACAATTCTTTGCCGAAAAAAAAGTTTTTTTGTCACTTACCGCAGATTTGGGTGCAGCCGGTGCCCTGCAGGGCGCGCTGGTGTCATGGCAACGGGGCTCTCTGCCCATCCACGCCCTGTACATACCTCTGCCTCCATGCAAAGCCTGCAGCTGCTTTCCCAGCTTCAAATGCGGGAAACCCAGGGCGATCCTGAATAGCTAACAGCATTGCCGTTATTACCATTAATAAGAGCATTGCCGCTATTAGCATTAATAGCAGCATGGTCAAAGAAAGCCAGGTTTTTCTATGCTCTCCTCTGCTAACGCTTGGGAAGCCACTGGTTATTGCTGCCTCTTTGTGGCAGGAAGAGCACCCAAAGGACCTTCCCTCCCACCCCCCGCCTAATTTCAGTTCCCAAAATTGTGTTTGCAACTGGGAGGATCCAAGGCTCCTGCTCACAATCCTTCAAAGACTGAGAAGGGGTTTAATCTAAGACAACTCTTAAAAGGTGGAGGACCTTTAGACCAAATCAACTAGTTTTTCCACTGTTTTCTGCTCTATCATGTCCTAGTCCCTGTGAGACCTGTTATGATTTCACTCTTCATATGTTCTTGGAGTGTAAACAAGTGTGAATGCTGCTCTGTATGAATCAGTGTCTGTCTATGTCAGTCATCCCAACCACAACTGCAGTGTTTCTGAAGCAGAAAATGCAAGACACCTTTCCATTATCTACATTTTTTCATTCATAGAATAAATTTTTAAAAACAAACAACCCAAATTCTCACGTTACAGAACCACAGGTTTGGTTTTGCACACTTATCAGATTTTAAAGCCCATGAAAGGCTTTCTAATGGCAGTGAATACAATGATGCTAAACCAGTGCAGTGAGCATAGTCTCATCCTCAAGTAAAATCCTGTGATTCCAGCCACAAATCAATACACAGGGAATAATGTTCTTCAGATCAGTTACTTAGATTTCTGCAGTAGTTAAAGCAATGTCAGGAAACAGATAATGTATATGGAACAATGTTTGCTTTAGAGTGTTTGATTTCCTATCTGTAGCTTGAAACTACATATGCACAAGTTCCATCTGTGTTCCAGGGAACTGTGAAGAAAAGAAGATATTGACATTACTGTTAAATAAGTAAGTGCACAAACACACATATGCAGCATAACATTAGACAGGTCACTCACAGTCTGTTTGGTGGTTACAGTTAGTGTGTTCCTATGTGTTAGGAAGTTGATATATAAGTGGAATTAATACTTGTGTCTGCTCTCATCTCAGGCTGTGGTAAGACTTGAAGCTGTCTATCAAAA
This sequence comes from Ceyx cyanopectus, assembly GCA_013401355.1. Classification (NCBI taxonomy): domain Eukaryota; kingdom Metazoa; phylum Chordata; class Aves; order Coraciiformes; family Alcedinidae; genus Ceyx; species Ceyx cyanopectus. The sequence continues at coordinate 3,373 of VYZU01070917.1, forward strand.
TAAATATATTTACTAATGAAATGAAGTCAGGGATAACTATTAAATGCATGGCAGCAAAATGGGCTGTAGAAAAAACAGCCTGTTCTCTCCTGGCCAGCCTCTTCAAGCTTCACTTAAAATGAGAAATGCTTGTTTACCTAAGTGAGTCTATATTAAAGTCTACACAGGCAGTTGTACAGGGTCTTGAAAGTAACAATCCTGGACAATTTAACTTAGTAGAATATTAAGGGTTTGCCAACAAAGGAATCTGGAGAAAGGAGTAAGTAGCACAAGTCAGCAGGCAAGGAAGATAATGTTGGCTGCAGCTTTATAGATAGATTACCAAGCTGGTCTGAACAGCTGGCTAATACTCAGGCAGGAAGAATTGCTCCTACTAGGAGGATGAATCAGTTACACAGCAAAGATGGATGCCCTGCATTACACAGGCTTGTTTATTTGCAATAGGAGTATGAACCCTGTTACCCTTTTCCCAACTGCAACTGAAGTAAGAGGACACACAATCTGAACGGTAGAGAACTGATTATCCAAAAAGCTTTTCAGCTTTGAACACTGACATTGACAGTGTTACTTCTCCAGGTCTTTCCCAGCTTCCTGATACATATCTAAAACATATCTTTTTGACATCCAAACACCTAATGCCCACAATTGTGAACAGGCAAGTTTCCCACTCAAGCAGGCTGATAGGTATATAGAGAAGCAGTATTTAGAGCATTAAAAGTGGCACAGATTACACCATGTCTACTGGGCAAAACTCAGCAGGCAGTACACTGAGAACTATGAGATGTGTGCTGACTACTCACTAAGAAATGATCTTTTAAACCCAGGATGCTTACCTGTCATTTACACAGAAGTGGTGACAGAACTCTATATTTGTCACATGACCACAAACAACTAGGTTAAAAATCAGGACACCTAGAACTGACTTACATTATCTATTCATAGGTGCAAAGCTGTGTTCAAAATAACTGCAATCTGATGTTTGCCTTGGATGATTATTCCATTGCTTCCAGCTACCTTTGAAACATAAAAGACTTAATTGTTCTTTTCCTTCAGCCTGAAACTGTTTGACAGACCCATTAGCTTCAACAAGCTCTGTGATTTTCTTTTGGAAACTGACTCGCTCAGAGCAATGAGGAGTTCCAAAATCGTAGAATCACAGAGTCATTCAGGCTGGAAAAGATCACTAAGGCCAGCCATTAACCCTGCTTTACAAAGTTCACCCCTAAACCATGTCCCTCAAAACCACATCCAAACAACCCTTAAACTCATCCAGGGATGGTGACTCAATCACCTCCTTGGGCAGCCTGTTCTAGTGTCTGAAATGTATCTGACTAAGACAAAAACCCAAGAGTTTGATAAGGTGAAAAAAAGAAGGTCCTGAAGTTTATTTTTTGCTGCAATTAGGTTTAGAATTCCCTGGAAAAAAAAAAACCAAAAGTAAAATAATTAAAATCTGCATATTTCCCTGCAATGAAGCTATCTGTTAAGCACCTATTTGAACAGAGGAATTAGGAGTTATCTCCCTACTCTTTCATCTCCCCCAGTAAAGTGGCAATTTCCCATTATCATTGAATTTGCATTCCTTTTTTTTTAAGTTCTGTTTTGTAGAAGTAGTTACATGCTTATTAGGGTACAAAAAAAGAGACAGGAAAGCTGATGATGGAAGCATCCCTTGCTTGGGCTGCAGATCTGCATTCTATATCTATTTTCTCAGAATGAGCAAATCTATAGGTTAATCCTGATGTTTCCCTATCAATTTGAGCAGACATCATGCCTTAGACTCAGATCTTCCATTTGAAAGCTTGAAAGTCCAATATAATTAAGTCTAAAGATGTTTTCTTAAATATTTTCTTTTTCTGCAGAAGAATGATATGAGAACTAGACAGAAAAAGCTAAACTGACAATAATACTCTCATCAAATAAATATATTAAAAACTCAGGTAGAAACTCTTAGTTACTGGAAATAAAAATATAAAATTATTATTATTATAAAAATATTATAAAATATTATAATATTTCTAAAAATCATAATTCTTTGTGTAGCATAGTACATATATTAATAGATGAGATTAATCCTGATTTCTTTCCACTGAAAGATTTTCACTGACTAAAAAGGGAGTTTGGGTGAAGCATCATGGATATATAACATGGATGTTATGTAAGGTAACAAGCACCTGAGATGTCTATGGCCCACTGAGCTGATGTTGAAAACATCAATGGCAGTGAAGATCAGTTTGGCTGCCTGCAGGGAAAAGAAGTGGGAGACAAGTTTTCACATGGAGAAGAAGATTGCATGTGTGCAGGAAAAGAGATTATGGTCTAAAACAGTATGTTGTACTTAATTATTAATAGTGATCAAAGAATGTTTTCAGATGGCAGGGACCAAAAGTCACCCAGTCCTGCAGTGAGCAGGGACACCTTTAACTAGAGTGGGGTGCTCAGAGCCCCATCCAACATGACATGGAATGTTTGCAGGGATGGAGCATCTGCCACCTCTCTGGTGAGCCCTGTGTCAGTGCTTCACCACCCTCACTGGAAAACGTTCTGTTTTATATCTAATCTATACTCTTTCAGTTTAAAACCATTACTCCTTGCTCTGGCTCATCAGGCCCTGCTAAAAATCTTGTCTCCATCTTCCTAATAGCCCCTGTAAAAGGCCACAATAAATTCTCCTTCTATTCCTCAGGCTAAGCACCACCAACTCTCAGCCTTTCCTCACAGAGAGGTGATCCAGCTTTCTCATCAGTTTTTGGTGTGCCTTTTGTGAACCTGCTCCAACAGGTCCATGTCTTCTGTGTGCTGAGGACTCCAGAGCTGGGTGCTGGACTGCAGGTGAGGTGTAACCAGAGTGGAGTGGAGAGGGAGTCCCCTCCTCTGTCCTGCTGGGACATTCTCTGATGCAGGGAAGGATGGTTGGCCTGCTGGGCTACAAGCTAGCAGCACATTCACCACAAAGCTAAGTGCTCTCTTAAAGACTCTTAGAGGTTAAACTGTGTAAAAATACTATAAGCATAATTTTTTTAGGGATTCAAAAGAGTTTTCACAATTCAGTGAAAAGAGCCTTCCATGTATAACATGTAAAGCTTCACTCTTAGCATTAAAAAAACAGGCAGTTATCCAAATTCACTGAAGTAAGAACCATCAAAACATTTCAAAGTCACTCACTAAGGCAACCTGAGAAAATTGGCAAAGAGCTGTAAATAAAATTAACAAAGCAACCATTGTGTTTGAAAAGTGTTAACATTTATGCAGAAAACACAAGACAGTAAAGTAGTTCAGCAATTTAAATAATTGCTTGGAATTAACAGTAATAACTGCATATAACAACTACCAATTATCTGAATTCTGCAGTATCTGCAATATTAACAGATTAAAAATTACTACACAGTGGTGCTGAAAACTTTAAAAAATCAATAGCTTCTGCAGGTTTCATTTCAGGATAAAGACATGTAAAAATGGAAGGCAGTGATGAAAATATAAAAATAATTTACTGGGAGGCTACACCATATTTAGCAGGCTCCTTTTTCCTCCATTAAATCAAAAAACACCAGTGATTTCTGTACAGATTCCTAAGGCCATTTGCATAGCAAAGTTTTCCTTACAATATATTGGTAGTGCTAATAAACAATAATAAAAAGAGATGGGTCCTGTGACTGTCCACTCTTTTATAACTAAAGCTTTTTGGCCACAATTACCTCCCTGTATTATTCATTTTAAGGGAATGCTTGAAGAACTGAAGGTCTCTGGTAAACATGGTTAGGAGCAAACTTTAATTTCTCATATACATGAGAAATTAGTAAAACCACACACAGTCTGCCTGCCTCACTTCTCAGTGACAGTCATTTGCTCCCACCTCTGCTTTTCCACTTCCCTGCACTGCAACAAGTATTTCAGTGGCAAATGGTGCAGGGAACAGATCAGATGAAAACTACCCCAGCAAAAATGTAGTGACTGTTGTTTTGAACTCATCTTGCTGATGTGGTTTGCAACATCTCTGCCATGGTGCTCATCTTAGGCCAGGAGCAGTAAGGTTTAAATAAAATATCAACAATTATCAATATGAAAGGTTTCTTTTCTGCTAGGCTTATCTGTACTTCAATATTTATTCATGGAAGTTATGTGCTTTATATTATCATCTGTGGAGAGGATAATCTTCACACAAAAGAAAAGACAAAATTTGTCAAATAAAGTAACAGTTATCAATTATTTTTTCAGCTCTAATTTTACTTTACTCATTTAACTTTACTCCAAACATGCAAACATCCTCAATTTAAAACTGAATTGAACTTACAAGTAATAATTTATCTGATCTAAATAAATCAGCTCAGGTGCTATGATGTAGAAATAAGATCTTTCAACAACAGTCATTAAAATATCAGAAGGATATCTGTGTTTTGAACTATGCTTTAATCCATTATGTAAATTCACATTCAGTGGACACATTCTGCATACTCTCTAAGGGCCTTAGCAAAGCATTTAAATGACATTTTTTTCTGTTGTGAAAAGGATTCTTAGTATAGCAGCTATCTGATTTAACCTAAAGGTTTTAAAATTAGATATGTATTTTTAAAGCAATTTACTCTTATATACACTGAAAATAAATATTCATTTCTTATAGATAAATTATCAGGTCCTAGAAGAGGATCCTAAGATAGGTGAGGGGACTTGTAATTGTTTCCATCCATTCTTGTTCAGAAAGAATAGAACAATGTAAGTAAGACTTTGGTTTTAACTGTTAGTACAATATAAACATTTCATCAGGTGTCTCCATCAAATATCTCAAATAAGGAGTATCCATCATTCTCCAAAAAAGTTTTAACAGACATTTCCACTGACATGAGTCACTGAACCTGTAATAATACAGGCCATTTGTGTTGACTAATATGCAGGTAGAATTAAGTGATTTTTGTAACACATCATCATTACTTTTACATCTTGAAATATAGATAACTGCTATGCATTCCATTTTTTTATATTATTAGTTAATTATGGTTAAAAACTCTGTGCAATACCTAAAAGATAAAGCAATATCATTGTGTCAGAGATTTGCCTGCCAGAAACAACAGAATAAAATACCACCTTGTTTTAATGGACAAGAGACAGAAAATGGACTGGCTGCTACTGCAGGGCAATAATTCACATGAAGCCTCAGAAAGTTTAATCTGCTGTAATAAGCTATTTGTTACAAGGTGACAAAAGCAGATACCAGGCTGCCATTTGCAGTCTTGTCAGGTAGCCCTCATTTTGAAACTTCTGTTTCCTAATGGAGATCATGCTGTGGAAAAAGCAGAATACTGACAGTGCCTGAGATACTCTTAAAATGAAGACTTTGCCTCTGGAAAGCCATGGAAAGACACAGTTGTTTACAGCAGAACCCCTAAAATATTTTTTGCATGGCTCCGGTTTTTTTTGTAGGAAAAAAAAAATAATTTCCACATAAATTTACTGGAAGGGATGTTGAAGGAATAATATAAATGCCACTTACAAGCAAAACATTTGAATTTCTATTAATTTTTAACAACAAGCACTACTTGCTGTGATGAATTACATTTTGTAATGGATATAGATTCAGATGCAGAGCAAAGATAAATTCAAAGACAAACCAAGTTAACCTGCAATTTGGCTGCATTTGATCAAATTGTGAGCTCCTAATGAACAAAACAAGGCTGGGTGCAAATGTTTCAGGAAAGGAAACTCAATACAACCTTTGCATGGATGCTGTAAGCCAAATCCAATGAATTTTTAACAGCTCTGCCTGAGAGTTTGTTGTCCAATAATTCCTCTGGAAGATCATCTGCTTTGAAAGGTATTCACAACCCTTCAAAATGGTGTGTGTGTGGATTCAAACCAACAAGGCACCCCTGCCATCTGCTATGTAGTATATTATTTTTCTCCCCCTTTAGAGGACTGTTCAAGTGCCTCAGGAGAGTTTTTATATGAGATCAAGAATATTGTTGAATTTCTGAGTCACCAAGAAATGTGCCCGAGTTACTCTCAGGGACAGACAGTAAGTATAACACTTATGGGAAGAAAGGGATTAATATAATAGATATAAAGTGAAACATAACATCTTGAAAAAGACACTGTCAAGGCTAATATGCCTGTATTTAGACTTACCAACTGTATTTTGATATATGAGAACACGTGTGTAAGCTGCACACACCTCAATTCCCAGCACACACATATGCATACCATGCGATTTTTTACTCCACACTTGAAATAAAGTGAAAATGCAGATGAGAATCATTTCAGGAAAATCACAGGTACAGTAGAACAGAAAAGAACAGGTACAAGCACTGTGAGGAATGGTGCCTGCCATTAAAATGGTGTGTGCAGTGTCTGTGTAGCTTGAAACTCTAAATTCTGGGTACTCTGTGATCTACCCCATGCTAGGAGAGCTGAGTGCCAATCATTTCGTGCCACCAGCACAATTTGCTGCAAACTCTTTAATGTGCCTCTCTACAGAAAGCCACAGGCAGGAGATTAGAATTCATTTGTCTGGTTTATTCCAGTCTAGCTCATGACAATCCCACAATCTGGTGCCAAATTAAGAAAAAAGGGAATTTAAAAATCAACTGTAAAAAGTAAAAAAAAAAATCAACACAAAAAAAACCTTAAAACCAAAATAAAATTACACTTTTAAAATACTTTAATAAACAGAAAAAATGGATTCAGCTCTGATTGCTGTAAAACTAGGGAGACAGTAAACAATTTCCTAGCTTTTTCTGAGTTTTAAACAAATCTTCAATTCACTTTTTCCTTTTGCTCCATAGACAGGCTATTGCAAGACAGGCAAAAAGAAGTCTTCAGTACAGTTGTCAGTTCTGCCTAATGATTTACTGGTTAAATCCTGTTTAATTCCAAATTAAATGAGCAACCAGAGTAAATCAAGCCCAATTTTCATGTCCTCTTCCTTACAGACATAATTACATGCCCCTTAAGAGCTCACACCATCCTTTCCCAAGAAGGAAAATAATTAGGCGAGTGGGAAAGTGGAAGACTTCTTAACCAATCACAATATTTGAAAGAAGATTAGTGGCTTGGAAGGAAGAAAGGAAAATTTACTGCAGGTGATTATGTAATTCCACCCATATCGAATCTGAGTGATTCATGTGCCTGTTGGGCCTTATAAGACAGTCTCTTCAGCCATATCATTTACTCTGAATGCACTTAGGGCTTTTGTTGGATTGGCTGCATTTCCCCCTGGAAGAGTGTACCATCTTCAAACTAGCACAGGAGCAGATTTCACGTGAAAGTAATAAAATTGTCCTTTTCTTGGCAAATTAGAAGGAAAAGTAATTCTGCTCTGTAAGTAGTTCTGAAGTCCAAGGAGTGGGAAGAAGAGGTTTCTAAGTCTATGTAAATATGGCCACGAGGCTTCAGAATGTGCAACAGGCTCAATGAGGGGAAATGAGCATAACCCTTAGACTTCCATACTGATGATCTTCCCTATTTTTTAATATTTTAAATATTAAAAAAATAAAATTTTTTTAATTTACTTTAGTTTGGTCTGCAGCACAAATCTGCACATCCCATGTCTGTGAATAGTTAGCTGTCATTCAGTAGAGAGAAAAGAGCATCAGTTTTTGAGTAATAATGGCAAAACTGAGCAAAACCCTGGGCTATAAAGAGGAATTTGCTAAGTGTGCATTCTGAAAGGGATGAAAAGTGGGGAGGATAGAAAACCGAGTCTTTCTTACCTAGCTTCACTTTATATTTTGTGCTGATGCACTCCAGTCAGTCATTAGCATGACTCACTGGCTAGGCACAGCAGCTGGAGGCTCTTTTTGGGAATACATGGACAGGAAAGAGGAGTTGTAAAATGATAATGAAAAAAAAAAAACTTTTAAAAAGAAGAAAAAAATATTAAACTAAATGTTAATTTGTAGCTTGAAATCATCGTGGAAAACAAGAAAAAGTGCCTTAAGATGGCTTTATTTAATGGTTTTTGTCTGGCTGGCAGGTATTTTAATCCATTTGCAAACCTGTACTGTGGCTTGTGTGTGCTCATACCTGTGCACACAACAGAAAACATTTCTAAGGGGTGTATTTGAGAATAAGGGAAAATAGTAAAACAAAGAAAAGTAAATCTTCTTGATCTCATTTTAATCTGAATGAAAACAAAACAGGATAAAGACACTATGAAGGAAATGTGTAGCACAGTCAAAACAAACAAACTCCAAACAGACTCCCCCAAGAATCCAAACTCCATCAACAAAAAACATTGTCAAGATTTACTAGCAAATTTAGGAGCCTGGGTCCTATTTTCCAAAGATGACATCAATGGTGAGGAGAGGCTTGCAATGGAAATTAAGGCTTAGAAATCCCATTGCACTAACTTTCTGCTACTTTCTGCCCCCTGGAGACACAAAGTGAGTGTGTTAATAAAAGCCACAAAGAAGAGAGAATCCAGACTCACATGCCACATGATTATTTGTCCATTTAGAGTGGCATCATTACACAGCTGAGCCCAGTTTCTTCAAGTATTTCTAGAAAGGTAAATTAGATTCCTAACTCACCTAAGGGCTTCTAAAGATTTTACTACTGCAGGACCTGTGAAAATGTTTCCTTTTTTCACCTTTCTTACATGATATGATTACAGTGTCACATCAGCTACCAGCTGTTTCCCAGGATGCAAAGATCCTGCATAACAAAAACCTGAAATCACATTAAAGGCTTTTACACAAACCACAGAATTGCTGACTACTGCATTATTAAGATGAATGTTCTTGGGGTTTAGGTATCTCCCAAAGTGTGAGACTGCATAAAAAAAACCCAGTGCATCCTTCAGTATTTATGGTTTGTCTGTAAGTTATGATGATTCACTTCACATTAGAACATCTCTGAGAAAGCTTTCCTTTTCTTTCCATCATTTTTTCCCCTTTCTTTAATATCCACTCAGTACAGAAAAATATGGTGAAAATGCATATACTTATGATAATATTAGTCTAGAATGAAGTTCCAACAGGAGTAGGAGAGTCCAGAAATAGCTTTTAAAAGGGAGCCTGAGCTGCACTCAGCCTTTGGTGGAAGGGGTTACAGGAGCTGGCAAACCCCAAAGTAGCAGAGGTCTTTCTGAAGACACTCCACTCCTCCCTGCATTCCTGTTTCCCTGCTAGCAGGTGGCTGTGCTGGAGATCCCATGGCTCTTGGCCCAAAGTCTTTTCCACCCTGTGGCATGGTGACTGAGATTTAAAACTGTAAAGCAAAGGTAGTAAAAGTAAATAAAGATGTGTGTTTCTTTTACAAGAGACAACAGAAACTGATGTTCCCAGACACCTGCAGAAGCTGTTCTAGAAGTAACTTTGACATCACTTCCAATCTTTGTTACTAGGGTTTATTGTCTCTTCTGATCCTACACAGTCAAACATTTCTCTCAGCTTTAATGTCTTCTCAAAACATTTTTGTGCAGGCACTTCTTTCAATATGATTTTTCTTACTGTGCACTCATCCAGGCAAAAGTAATGTTATCATTAAGTAGATATTTTCACAGTGTATATTCCTTTAAAACATATGTTCAACATCTTATTTAATTACACTGCCTGAGTTTGTTGCTATGTAACTGTTTACTGCACCATCATGATTCTGTAAATGTGCTGTGCCATCTGCAAAGTGTTTCTTAGAATAATTATTGGTCAATTATTGTTTTCAAGAGAAGAAACAATCTTTTTAATAAGCCATACAACAAAAATATCTACTTAAGTGCTTCTGCTCACTTCCTACCTAATCAATTCATTATCAGTAGACCTGATACAGAACATTCAGACCAGCAAGATCTTTTCATCCAGGCCTTGGGTATGAAATGGTCACTGAATGGTCAATTTATTATTTATTAATGGTAAATTATGGTTAATGGTAAATTTATTATTATAATTTCTTTATTAAACAGTTAATGACATCTTAGTCCACATGGTCTAAAATAAGCAGTAAATGTTAAAAATAGTTAATATGAAATTTCAGGAATTAAAATAATGTCATTATAAAAAACAAGTTGTTCCTATCCATAACGATGTTCTTAAAAAAATATCTATAGACAGCTTAACCTCAGAAACAAGTAGAGTATTTCACTGATTAAGAAGAGGTAGCTTTTCAAATCCCTCATTCATAAATATCACAGTTTTAAATGAGTTTTATCACTGGATTATCATGAGTGCATCAGTCTCAGATTAGAATGAAGTTGGGAAATTAGATCAACTATTTTCTTGAGATAGTTTTGGGGTTTTTTTTTGTATGGGAAATTCCTCCAACAATGTAAAGCTGGCAGAGTAGCTTTACAACACATACTTTCCAGTACTCTTAGTGAATAAAAAGGTCCCAAGAGACAAAAAAAGGGTATTGCCTTAATACTACATCCTCAGGAGCTATCAAATGATTACCTTAAGCATTAGGACAGGCACACATAATACAAACCAAGCTTGAAATTTCTCTAAATTCTGCTTCAGACCATCTTTCCCTAAGGGGCTAAGAACAGTGAACTACAAACATGGCCATAGCAGAGCTCCCCTCAGAGAGCACACTCCAACTCAGCCGAAGGCCTGGGACAAGACCCGAAAAGCGCCAGTGAAATCGCTGGGAGCTCAGCACTGAAATACCTGGGTGCTTTTCTTCGTAGTCGCCCCAAACAACGGCAGCAGCAGTCACGACACAACAGCCCCTTGCCAGACCAAGGGCGAACCAGAGGCTCCCAGAGGCGGCGGGAACGGAGCGGCGGGAACCGGTTCTCTCACGTGAGCAAGGGCGGGCGGGTCACGTGGCCGGGGCGGTGCCGGAACAACCGCGGGCTTTAAACCGCGCGGGACCGGCCCCGCCGCCTGCGGGACCAGCAGCCGCTTTCCCGGGAAACTGCGCAGGCAGCGCACGGGGAGAGAGCTCCAGGTGAGTGCTGCCTCAGCTACTTGGATACGGACACTACGGGGCCCGGCTCCAGGGCACGAAGGCCAATGAGATCTTGGCTTGTATCAGGAACGGTGTGGCCAGCAGGAGTAGGGATGTGATTCTCTCCTTGTATCTGGCACTGGGGAGGCCTCACCTTGAGCACTGGGGGCAGTTCAGGGCCCTGCACTTCCAGAAGGATGCTGAGGTCCAGAGGAGGGTGATAAGACTGGGGAAGGGACTGGAGGGAAAGTGTTATAAGAAGAGACTGAGGGAGCTGGGGCTGCTCATCCTGAGGAAGAGGAGACTCAGGGGAGACCTCATCACTCTCTACAGCTACCTGAAAGGAGGCTGTAGGCAGGTGGGGGCTGAGCTCTTCTCCCAGGCAACTAGTGACAGAACGAGAGGACGTGGCCTGAAGCTGTGCCACGAGAAGTTTAGGTTGGCTACTAGGAAGCAGTTCCTTAGGGAAAGGGTCATTAGACACTGGAATGGGCTGCCCAGGGAGCTGGACTCACCATCCCGTGTGGGGCAAGGAAAGATTGGATGTGGCACTTAGTGCCATGTCTACCTAAAGTGTGCTGGTGTTAGGCTGGACTTGATGATCTCGGAGGTCTGTTCCAGCCTCAATGATTCTGAAGTTTGTAATATTTCATCCCTCACGTTTTGCTCTGTGGTGTTTCTAAAACTCCCTTTATATTACAGAGTGAATTCTGCTCTTGAGGTAAATTTATAATTACTTAGTGAACTTAGGAACTGTTGCATTTTCATGGCCAGTAGCAGAATTTTCCTTATCTCCCTGCCATGCCTTTCTTCTTCCTTTTGTATTCAAGAATGATAGGTCTTCCTTATGATCTTTACTGTGTGTCAAATACAGTCATGGAATGCATAACCTTTTTCAGGTTTTGGCTATTATGACTAATGTCATCATTCCTAAGAATTAGAATGCTGACAAATTAACAGAGTTCTGCTTTGAATCTCCTTGATGTCTGCCTCTGAAATCTACATGCAGACATGCCAGTGGTTTTGCTGCTTCAAGCTAAGACCAGATCTAATTAACTCCACACTGAAAAGTATAAGAAATACTCTCTGATGAAGGGAAGTATAAACTAGGAAAGAAAAAAAATCAGACGTGAAAAGCTTTCAGAACATCTTACTTTGGGGGAAGAAAATGCGTAGGTAAAGAATTCAATTTTTGTAATTGTTCAGTGGTATTCCCATTATCTAAGTCAGGAAAAAAAAGGGCTGGATAGCATGCAGCATATCTTGGAACAGCATAGGGACCTGACTGCTTATACTTTTATGGAGGAATAAGGCAAAAAATATGGACTCATATGATAAGAAGTTTAAATTAATTTCTCCACAATTTACAAATATATAAAATATTTATCATTAAATGGACATTCACTATAATAGATTTAAGGCAAAATATTTAAGCACTAAACTGAGCTCTCTTTGTACCACCTTATCCTGTTCCTTGCTCTGCTCCAGTGATTACAACCTCAGGCAAAATAAAACAGATTCACATGGGGTATCTAAAATATAAATTACTGATGGTTACTGACAAGGGACCAATTACTCACTTTCATTTCTTCCTTGGCTATTGTGTGGAGGAGCAGCATTGTTTCTTTGTTGCAATATGAATATGTCATAAAAGTGACTATAAAGTCCACAGTGAATTAACAGTTACTACCAAATATAAATTAATGTACAGTACAGACATTGATTTATAACTTGTGCTCATGCACTGCAGCTGCCAGTAGTCTCACTGTATTTTTTCAGGACATTTTTAATATTGTATAGAAGCTTTAATTTTTTTTTTAGTGTATATTTATTTTTTGTTTATTTGAAGATAAACCACTTTTTATTCTCTGGTTCATTCTCATTTTTTCTTGTCACAATGAAGTCTGAGAGCTCAGTATTCTTTCGCATAAGGGGGATCAACTGTGGCTAAATATCAAAGAATGCTGCTACAAGTTTAACACGGTGATCTTCATAGTCATTTGAGAAGGAAGTGTCTGATCTAAAGAAAGTTTAAATGAACTAAATACACTGCATTTGTTTACAACTGATAAGCTGGAATAAAGCTGAGAAGTGGAACATCTTAAAGAGGCAGGTACAGTAAGGTAAGGAATACAACTCAGGATTCTTTTAGAGCTATGATACATTTCTTTAGATACAGGATATGCCACAAGTACTTTAGAATAAAATGTTTAGTAAACTAGTGTTGATAAAAATGTTTTTATAGCTTTGGGTCATAATGAAATAAAGCAGTTTACCATGATTCCCTTCTATTCCTTCCTGTTTTGCAGAGGGGCAGCAGCTGAGGACAGCCAGAAGCCTTTCTTGGCCATGCTGAAGGCCATATGTTAAGCCACACAGACCCTTTCCAGCTTTCAGCATTTGGATCTTTGGCACATCCCCAGAGAAACTGTGACAGCTTTGGAGCTGCCTGCAGAACTGCCCTGTTATCTCCCTGATGTAGCTGGGTGCACTGGTTTCTTGTTTCTCTGAAAACCTGCTCATTTGCATTTGATCTTAGTGAAAATTCCTTTGCATGTCTCAAACAAAAGGAAAGGTTTTTTGTTTACTTGGTGTAAACTTACGAAGAGAGGGAAGAGAAATGAGAAGAACGGCTGCACTATTTCATTTAAAGATTTTCATTGCACAGAATGAGTTTTTCTTTCTCCATGTTTGTAAGAACTTTAGCTGCTGCTTAGACTGCAGGTTTAAAACTTCAGTTTTGTGTCAATTTTCATTTTCAATGACTGTAGAGGGCATTACTGCAAGTGACAGAAGCAAATTAATAGAAACTGAGGGAGTATTTAGGGAAAAGGATCTGTGGAGAATGATCAAATGTATTATTAATATATGAACTATAGAAAAAGCACCAGAAGAAATCCCACCTATACATATATTTACTTTTTGTCAGTGTTTGGTTTCCTGTTTCAACTATTGCAATCAATATACCATATTTTTGTCAAGGTTGTATAGGAAGATAATGCAATAATTGCACCAGAAAGATCATTTCATCTTCAGATGTTAGCAGCATATACTATAGAATTTTGCTTTAAGTACATAATTTTTTGCTCATCCTAAACCTTCCTGAATCATTCATCTTCCAAAATATATTTTCTTGATCTGCACTAATCAGTCTTCATTTTACTTAGAAATGTTTTTATGCTCAAAAGTGAAGTGGTTTTGAATTAAAATACTAAATTTTAAACACCAAAACTAATTTCGAGCTGTATATTCTGCAACAAAAATGGACTGAAATTGCCCTTTCTCAAGAATTTTGAAGCACTGACAAATTTCTCCCAAATAATTTGTAATTTCCTTACATAAGTTTGTTAATCACCTCAGAATATTAGAAAAATGGTATTGTGTAATTACCTGACAGATCAGTCTAGAAACTATATTTTCAAAGAGGGAGAGATTGTCAGGGTAATTAGCTCATGAAAATACCTTTATAAATGTCACCTGAGCTGTGCCAAGCATACACTTCTAAATCTATGTTGAGATGAAAAAAAAAGAT
>VYZU01070918.1:0-66268 GCA_013401355.1 Ceyx cyanopectus
GCAAATACACCTGGGGCTTCTACCCAATTCTCACTAGTTTACTTGCTAATTTTTTGGAGTTGTTGATCAATTGGATCAAAACATACAGCGAGCACTCTACCACTTTCATGGCACGTGTGCATTAAACACATGCAGCTACAGATGAACTCCATTTCTAACAGCTGTAATGATGGGGCTCATGGTATCTCTGAAATGTGATCAGAGGACATCTGACACTCTGAAAAACAGGCATTCCCTCCAGGATAGTTCACTCAGCTGAGATCGATTGGAATAGAAACATCCCTTGTCAGTGCTGAAGTGCTTTGATTTGTAAGAGTGTACAACAGACAGCAGAGACAAGATGACAATGTATCCCCAGTTTGCTTCACCAGACCCTGGCAGCCTTCATATTGATCTAGTGATGAATCTGAGCAGCTCTTCTTACAACGTTCTTGTGAGGAGGCAGACACACTGTCTAATGCTAGACTTACCCTTTGTAAAAAACTTACCCTTTGTAAAAAACTCCCTGCTTTCTAGACTTATTTTTCTCCATTTCTGAGGAACAACTTACTGAGACTTTTGTAAAATATAATGTTGTACTAAAAGAATTCCAAAAGGTTTTTCCACAGGCTGAATAATGAATAAGGTGAATAAGTGATGCATTTAATGCCGCTCCATGCATTTATGAATGATGGATACCTTTTACTTTGTTTTAGATTGCACTGCACATCCTAAAGAACACAATAGGTCCAGACACCTACATTTGCAATTCTTACAAGTTTTTTGGGGAGTTTAATTAACTCCACATATTATATACTGAGAGGGGAAGAAAAGTTTTCTTTAGGAAACTTGAGAAAAGCAGTGGTTATTGATTTTTTTATTCCCAAATATAAAAATAGGAACGGGTTGCCCACAGAAGCTGTGGATGCCCCCTCCCTGGAAGTGTTCAAGGCGAGTTTGGATGGGACTTTGAGCAATGTGATCTAGTGGAAGGTTTCCCAGCCTATGGAAGGGGGGTTGGAATCAGATGACCCCTTGTGTCCCTTCCAACACAAATGAATGTTTTTAATATGACAGAAAAAAAAGTTAAGCTAGAGGTAATTTACAGCTGCAAAACAGTGTTATCATCAGGAAACAGCACTTGTGTTGATTTTAAAGGGATTAAGCATAATTATAATATTCAATATTTTTCTTCTTTTAAAACATTCCAAAACATATTGAAAAGAGGCAATTTTTTAGTCCAGTATTTCATTGTACTGGAGATGCTAAACAGTACTCCTGATGGTCCTATACTCTGCGCAGCACCTTAGCTAGTTTTAAAAGGCTTGAACCCTACCTTAAACTAAAAATTAGTGATAGGCTACAGCACCAGAAAGGCATGATGCACTTTAGGTACACTGTAGATGATATACCACCTGTGGACTTTTATAGGGCACTATTGAAGATTAATGCCCTCATTCAAGAAACAGCGGGATGTCGCTTGTGATCAATTAGTCAAAATCCCATGCGTACAACTGGCTGACACACCAGCTTATTTCACTGAATACTGAGCAAATTGAGCCATTTCTCTGAATTTTCAGCTCCATTTACCCTTGGCATTTATTAAACAAATCTTTTAAGCCCTTAACCAATTATCTATACACAGCTGCTTAAAAGGAAAGTATAAAATTAATTAATGATGGATAGCTCATGATGTTTCTTTTAGAAATTAGCTCTTATCTGGTACTTTATCTGTAAATATTACAGTACAGCAATTGTACCTCATTGACCTTTTCCATCTCCTCCCTGAAAGACAAGCAGAGTGCAGCTATTGTATTAGCCAGGACTGTACAATCTTTTAACCATATTTCTTACTGCTCAGGGAAGAATCTATACCTGACTGATAACAGCTTAAGTCAGAAATGGACACTTTTAGCTTAACAGAACATGATATGTTTCATTAGGAAGAAGGCCACATTTTCCAGCTACAAACACATAAATAAATAGCAATGGAAAGCACCCTGCCCTTCTTCAAAAACCTTTTAAGGGATGAATTTTAAAAGGTGTAAAGTGGAATGAAAACAACTCAGTCCTAATGAATGTCAATGTCAGATATAAACATTTTGAAAGTGCCCTTGAAAGCCTGCATAAATAGTTTGGTTGGTTGGTTTGTTATCAGCAGTATTACTGAAAATAAATCTGGAAAATACTGAAAACGAAATGTGAAAGCACTTTTCAGACAGGCATGATTTCCCAGACCGTGTTCTCACCACTGCAGGGTTCTGTAAGGGCTACACCACAGCAGGTTGATGCCAGATTCTGCAGCCTAAGTGGTCGTATTCCCTAAGGAAGGGCTAGTTCCTGAATAAGGGCAGCAAATATCAGTGAACCTACGATAAAAGTAAACAGGTACCACATTTCAGTTCTTTGCTGACAGTAAGTGAAATTTATCACTGTGTCTAAACTTAGATGCTTCATGTCATGAAGGACAGCAACATCTGGAGCTAGATATCCTTATTTATCAAACCTTGAGACATACTCTGTGCTAAAGATTTCTCATGAGGATACAACCCTTTTGGATTGTAAATGTCCCGTATCTAAATTGATGTACATCTTCCATACGAGTAAAATATTTTAAGGGCAACTGTAATAGTTTGATTGAGATATTATTCTGTTCCCCATATTATCTAAAGAACAGTTTGTGCATACATACAATGGCAACGGAGCAAGACAAAAGAGACCTGACAATACAGATACTATACATGACACCAACTAGATCACAAGACAATGTTCTGGTAGAGGAAATCAACAGGGAATCTGGAATGTCCTCCCACTGGGTCTACACATGGTATTCTACTCAGTGAATGAAAAAGTGGATTGTTTCACTCTAACACATACAGTGAGAAATGGGAACCCAGAGCTGCAAAAGTTTTCATTTAATGAACTCGGTAAACTAATCATGTTTCCATAACTCAGTCTGACAGGTTGATTTCCCACCTGAAAGAAGGCAGCTTCTTCAACCTGAAACCACCTACAGAGCTCACCACATGCTCACTGCTGCCTTTATTCAAGAGGTAGGACATACTTGGATACTGATAGGGAACTGGCACAGCACCAGAATGAAATCAAGCAACATGCCTTGATTCATGCTCCAGTGTGTTTGGGATTAGAAATACATCTTCACAAAGGGAAAGGTGACCAAGAACAGTTATCAGAAATCTGGCTTCAAGGTAATCTTCATTCAGCAGCAAAACTACCAAAGTCCATTCTAAAAGGTGTCGAGATGAATTTAAAAGGTGCTAGTTCAAAGACATACTGTAAAAAGTACAAGCTCATTGTAAGGCTTCTAAAAGCCATGACAAATATAATCTGTGAACCTTCTTTTTTTTCCTCTCCTTTTACAGTAAAGCAGCACTGCTACCTAGTAAAATAAGATGTTGTCATTAATTGGTTTTAGCTAATGAAAATCAAGATGTGAATTTCTCCAGTTTGTGATTAGATTTATCAGGTTTGTAATGTAACCTTCTCCTCAACTTCAAACTTTTTTAAATGACAAGTCACTTCATTCCCCACTCTAAAGACAGACAGAAATGTCATGCCCCGAAGTTAGATCAAAGCTTTAAAAATATGAACTGGCATGACCAGTGTTCTTTCCATTAGAGACACTATCCATAGTTAAAAATAAATAAATTTGATTTATCTTCCCTTTACTTGCCTAACTTCTTTGTCTCAATATGTTTCCATTTTTATTTTATGTACCCCAGAGCACCTTGCTCTCTGCAGTGCTCATTCAGAAAGTGTGTTTAAAGTATACCTTAAGGACAAACCCACTTAAGTGCATACACTTAAGTGCTATTCTAGACGAATGCCTTTTGTCCTCCTTTCTGCCATTTTAATTTCCTAAATGGTCTTTACCAGATAAAACACAGATCTGATTGTGTTAATTCCACTAATCTAGGGTTTATTCAGAATGGATCAAGACAACATTAGACTCCATATAGCTTAAAAACTCTGTCTTTTATCATGGGTGTTACTGCAAGTTAGTATTAAATGTAGATGACCTAAACATTTGCAACTTGTGGTCTTACACAGTTGGAAATTCAGCTCAATAGCACTTCTGCTGTTAAAGGAAAAGAGAAAAAAAAAAAAAGAAAAAAAATTAAGTACTTTTTGATCTTAGATCCCTAGAACCTGAGAAAATAAAGATATATATTGACATGTGAAGTGCTAAGAAATTGTGAAAAGCTAGTAACTCATTGTGACAAGACATTACAAACTTCTGTTGGAAAATCTCAAAGTCATGAGGAAATGGCTCTATAACCAGACTTAGGAGAGGGTGGTAATTTTAAATGCATCTATTCACTAGTAACATTAATGCTTTCTGAGATCACAGAATCACAAAATCACAGAATGTTAGGGGTTAGAAGGGACCTGATGCATTCACGGTCTTGATACCATTACCCTGACAAGGACATGCATGGAAACACTTATTTTAACAAATTGTTGGCTCATGCTCTTATTTCATCAACCATACTTATTTCATACTTATTTCATACTTATTTAATCAGAACCTTACTACAAAGGATAATACAACTCAGAATAACTCTTGTCACTTTTTGATGTGTGTATGTAAAAACATTATTTTTAGAATTTTTTGGAATTAAACATAACCCTGGACTGTAGCTCAAGAACTCATTCCTGATTTTTTTCTATACACTTTCTTAAGAGATTATTTCAATTTTGAGCCTTCCATTCAGTGACAAAAAAANGGGAAAGGTGACCAAGAACAGTTATCAGAAATCTGGCTTCAAGGTAATCTTCATTCAGCAGCAAAACTACCAAAGTCCATTCTAAAAGGTGTCGAGATGAATTTAAAAGGTGCTAGTTCAAAGACATACTGTAAAAAGTACAAGCTCATTGTAAGGCTTCTAAAAGCCATGACAAATATAATCTGTGAACCTTCTTTTTTTTCCTCTCCTTTTACAGTAAAGCAGCACTGCTACCTAGTAAAATAAGATGTTGTCATTAATTGGTTTTAGCTAATGAAAATCAAGATGTGAATTTCTCCAGTTTGTGATTAGATTTATCAGGTTTGTAATGTAACCTTCTCCTCAACTTCAAACTTTTTTAAATGACAAGTCACTTCATTCCCCACTCTAAAGACAGACAGAAATGTCATGCCCCGAAGTTAGATCAAAGCTTTAAAAATATGAACTGGCATGACCAGTGTTCTTTCCATTAGAGACACTATCCATAGTTAAAAATAAATAAATTTGATTTATCTTCCCTTTACTTGCCTAACTTCTTTGTCTCAATATGTTTCCATTTTTATTTTATGTACCCCAGAGCACCTTGCTCTCTGCAGTGCTCATTCAGAAAGTGTGTTTAAAGTATACCTTAAGGACAAACCCACTTAAGTGCATACACTTAAGTGCTATTCTAGACGAATGCCTTTTGTCCTCCTTTCTGCCATTTTAATTTCCTAAATGGTCTTTACCAGATAAAACACAGATCTGATTGTGTTAATTCCACTAATCTAGGGTTTATTCAGAATGGATCAAGACAACATTAGACTCCATATAGCTTAAAAACTCTGTCTTTTATCATGGGTGTTACTGCAAGTTAGTATTAAATGTAGATGACCTAAACATTTGCAACTTGTGGTCTTACACAGTTGGAAATTCAGCTCAATAGCACTTCTGCTGTTAAAGGAAAAGAGAAAAAAAAAAAAAGAAAAAAAATTAAGTACTTTTTGATCTTAGATCCCTAGAACCTGAGAAAATAAAGATATATATTGACATGTGAAGTGCTAAGAAATTGTGAAAAGCTAGTAACTCATTGTGACAAGACATTACAAACTTCTGTTGGAAAATCTCAAAGTCATGAGGAAATGGCTCTATAACCAGACTTAGGAGAGGGTGGTAATTTTAAATGCATCTATTCACTAGTAACATTAATGCTTTCTGAGATCACAGAATCACAAAATCACAGAATGTTAGGGGTTAGAAGGGACCTGATGCATTCACGGTCTTGATACCATTACCCTGACAAGGACATGCATGGAAACACTTATTTTAACAAATTGTTGGCTCATGCTCTTATTTCATCAACCATACTTATTTCATACTTATTTCATACTTATTTAATCAGAACCTTACTACAAAGGATAATACAACTCAGAATAACTCTTGTCACTTTTTGATGTGTGTATGTAAAAACATTATTTTTAGAATTTTTTGGAATTAAACATAACCCTGGACTGTAGCTCAAGAACTCATTCCTGATTTTTTTCTATACACTTTCTTAAGAGATTATTTCAATTTTGAGCCTTCCATTCAGTGACAAAAAAATACCTCAGCTAGAACATCCACAGTGGCACTTTGCTTTCAACCCAACAGCCTGTTCTTCCCAGGATGAGATGACCCTCAGCTGCCAAGCTGTTGATTTCATGCTGTACAAAAAATTCCAATCTATAAAACGTTAAGGGAAGAAGGGTCATTTAATAGGCTAATTAGTTTAAAAATGTTACTTCATTAAAAGCTATGAGTTTAATCCTTCAATGTGACTGAATAAATGCAAGCAACATAATGGAAAAAGCTACTGTTACATTTTATCCAAAATGTGATCTTCTGGAATTTCTGTAACAATCTACATTCATAATTAGCAACTTAAACAGCAACTACAAAAGAAAACTTGACACAGTTTAATTGTTCTTAAATCAGAGTTTCCATTTCAGTTGGAGTACTTGTGCTCTGTCAGACATCAGGGACAGTGTGGCTTCCATCTACAACAACATCACAAGTCCACACACTAGAAACTCAAACAATAATTGTTTGAGAAAATAAACTTCTCAGGGCAAATACGGTACTTTAGTAAAAAGCAAAGAAACAAAAAGCTGTCATATGGCAGAAAAGAACAAGGCTTTTAAAAACATTCACACTGAAAAGTGAGCTCCAACATTAATTTGGAAACAATGTGGTGTTGTGAAACAGGGGATAAAATATGTTAATGCTATAAATTAAAACTAATCATCTTTGAATCTTCAGTTTAAGGTATTTGTCAAACATGTAAATTCATCTATAGTTATTGTATTTTTTTAAATGGGAGTAAAATCACAGTGGGCTGGATTAGTATGGCAGCTGCACTTCATCAGAACATCAGTGACTCATGGATAGGCCTTTTATTGCAGAATGTCTTCTTTAGGAATACAGAAAAAATCCGTGATTTCCTGCTTTCTGTGGGAACTCTGGCTTCCTCAGAGCATTATTTAGCTAATTCTCATAAATCTTCCTACTAAATGCAGAAAGCTCAGTAAAACTCACTCTCTTACTTAATCAAACTTCTTATATAAGGCTTTTTTTCAAACAACATCTCTGTAGTTAAAATTAGCTCTCTACTGTTCACTGCCGCTTTAAGCTCCTGTGCTTTCTGATTTATTCGCCCAAGTGAAACTGCTGTAGCAAAAACAGAAGAGAGCAAGTTATGTTTGCATATGTTATTATTCAGACTTTAATTAGGCATATGGTATAAAGGATATACAATATTATTCTCCTCACAGGCAAGCAACCCGTTCAAAATTCTCTTCCATTCACTCACCTTTCGCCTTGCCCATAAGTACCAGCTTGCAGCAGGTAGAACAATCAATAATCCAGGAGGGCTGGGTGTGAAGTCCCAGCACAGCACATGCCTCTTTCCTCACACTGACAGCTCCAGTGAAACTTATTAAAGAGCCTTTCCAATAGCCCTGTATTTTCATTGCTATCGCATTACCATCACAAAACTCTATTCTTAGTAATTTGTAACTCCAACAAAGATGGGGAAATCACAGAAGTGACTCTGAATTCACAGAAGTGAAGCTGGATAATGAAAGAAATTTGTAACAGTCAACTCAAAGCACTGTTGACAAAGCCAAAAAGCTTTATTCCAGATAGAAACTTTCCAGCACTGTTTCAGCTAAGTACTGTAACTTGGAGTAAGACACCTAGTACTAAGAAACGAGAGGGTCGGTCTCCGAGCCCACTCAACCCTCCGTTAAAATTTGTAAAGGATGAAGATAATTCTGCACTCTTTTGTGAGGTACAAACTGAACCTGCACTGGAAAAATGTACACAGAAGTCCAATAAACTGACAAGTATATTTAAAACCAGATTGAAACAATTCAAACATATACTGCTAAGCAAGTATAGAAATCATGTGAGAGGATCATAAAACTTTTTCCTTTCAAGTAATTTGAATTGAACTTGCTCAAAACAATGACAGAGTCAAATAGTCAATAGCAATTGGCTAAATATGGTTCCAGTGCTGTAACAGATGTACAAGAACAAGTTTCTAAAGCTACATTTAATCTTCCCTAAACTAGGCATGAAACAGTTTGTAGTCTTGCTGTGCTTCACAAGTCCCTTAAATAAAAAAGTAATCTATAACTCATTATAAACAATACCAGAAAAGAAAAGACACATTTCATCCTCACGTCCAGTGGTTCTCAAGGGAATTTTAATGTGACTACATGTAAGATGATAACCCATTTATAATACAGTGAAAGTATTCTATTAGCTTGGAAGGCTTTGGAAGCCCTGTTGGGACTTCAAAACAGCAGATTTTGTGGTTAGATGCAACCATCACTGTGCAAAGGCGAAAGCCATCTAGAACAATTACCCTGTTCTTATTTCACTTAGCATTCATTTAGCCATCTCAGGGATTGCTTAACTGCAGGGCTTAACTACAGCACAATGAAAATGTGTTTGATGAGGTATCCCATACTCTGAACTGCCACCTAGCTGCACTACACCTGACACAAACATCTTAGAATCACAAGCATCTTTTTCTATGGCCTTCTGGTCTTCCATGCTATCGACACAAACTTCCCAGGCACTGAAAGCTAAAACAAGAGGAACAGTCCTAAGAAGGCAAGTACAAAGGAAAAAGAGGAAAAGACTTATTATGAGGAGAAAGAAATATGTGAGAATGATATCTCAGTCTAGGTAGAAACTTCTCAAAAGAATCAAAGACATCTACCACTTCAGATCTATTTAAGGTAAGATCAAGCAGAGAAAAAAACCCACCACCACCAAAAAAAAACAAACTACCCCAAACCAACAAAACAAACCCCTGTACTGCAGGGAGCAATCATCAGAGAAAGACAAAAGCAGTAGGTCTCCATTCACTTTTAGCTGAGATATTTCTAAATCTGTCATGACAATTTTTTTTGCTTCTTTAAAAAATTCTTAGCATGATAAAATAAATCAATCCCTCTAAAGAACATTCCTCACTTGATGTTTAACAAAGAAGAGAGCTGATCTTTGGAAGATCTGTATTCAGTGCTGAGTAGCTGCTAGAAATAAGGCTGTGTAAAATGCTTCTCTCAAAATGTGGACCATGTAACAGATTTTTCTCCAACTTGGTTTCTGGTTTTATTGAAGAATTTGGACCAGTTTTATGAAAGGTCTTAAAACTAGTATAATAAATGGCTTCTATATCAAAGTTCTGCCCTACGTTCATACCAATGCTTCTGCAGAACAACTGAAGACAGAGAAGTGCAACAGAGGTGCAGAATCAATGTGTACAAGCAGTGAAATCTGACCACTGTGCTTTGTCACATTTCTGACTGGTGAAGCTTTGGTTAATTCACTTTATTTGTAAAAAGAAATCAGCCAGAGTCCAGAATGCACCTGTGTTTTGTACTTAGAGCAAACACAGAGCACTGGCAAAAATTAATGAGCTAGTCCCAGGAGCTGGCCCTTCTCCCTTTTCTGCAGGTGCTGCAGTCCAACAGGTAGCCCAGAAACTGCCTCCGGATGGCAGGCAGGGCAGAACACNGCCTTCTGGTCTTCCATGCTATCGACACAAACTTCCCAGGCACTGAAAGCTAAAACAAGAGGAACAGTCCTAAGAAGGCAAGTACAAAGGAAAAAGAGGAAAAGATAGAGCAAACACACTGTTCACAACACAGAGAAACAAAAACACTGACTGTGCCATCATCTGATTGTTCCTGTCATGGAAATGCTTTACAATCTCACATTTTCCTCTTACTCTGCTTTATTGCCATGGGAGAGGTTCAGTATGCAGTTGAATATCAGACACCAAGAAAATGATGAGAAACCAGAAATGTTGTATCAACTGGAAGCAAAAGAGTTGAAACTATGAGGAAAAGACTTATTATGAGGAGAAAGAAATATGTGAGAATGATATCTCAGTCTAGGTAGAAACTTCTCAAAAGAATCAAAGACATCTACCACTTCAGATCTATTTAAGGTAAGATCAAGCAGAGAAAAAAACCCACCACCACCACCACCAAAAAAACCCAAACCACCCCAAACCAACAAAACAAACCCCTGTACTGCAGGGAGCAATCATCAGAGAAAGACAAAAGCAGTAGGTCTCCATTCACTTTTAGCTGAGATATTTCTAAATCTGTCATGACAATTTTTTTTGCTTCTTTAAAAAATTCTTAGCACGATAAAATAAATCAATCCCTCTAAAGAACATTCCTCACTTGATGTTTAACAAAGAAGAGAGCTGATCTTTGGAAGATCTGTATTCAGTGCTGAGTAGCTGCTAGAAATAAGGCTGTGTAAAATGCTTCTCTCAAAATGTGGACCATGTAACAGATTTTTCTCCAACTTGGTTTCTGGTTTTATTGAAGAATTTGGACCAGTTTTATGAAAGGTTTTAGAACTAGTATAATAAATGGCTTCTATATCACAGTTCTGCCCTACGTTCATACCAATGCTTCTGCAGAACAACTGAAGACAGAGAAGTGCAACAGAGGTGCAGAATCAATGTGTACAAGCAGTGAAATCTGACCACTGTGCTTTGTCA
Organism: Ceyx cyanopectus; assembly: GCA_013401355.1. Classification (NCBI taxonomy): domain Eukaryota; kingdom Metazoa; phylum Chordata; class Aves; order Coraciiformes; family Alcedinidae; genus Ceyx; species Ceyx cyanopectus. The sequence goes on from VYZU01070918.1 coordinate 10,777, forward strand.
CATTTCTGACTGGTGAAGCTTTGGTTAATTCACTTTATTTGTAAAAAGAAATCAGCCAGAGTCCAGAATGCACCTGTGTTTTGTACTTAGAGCAAACACAGAGCACTGGCAAAAATTAATGAGCTAGTCCCAGGAGCTGGCCCTTCTCCCTTTTCTGCAGGTGCTGCAGTCCAACAGGTAGCCCAGAAACTGCCTCCGGATGGCAGGCAGGGCAGAACACTCCTCTCTCCCCACAGCCATGGCTCCCTGGGTGGGATGGAAGAAGGGTGATGGCCAGGGCTTCATAACCCAGAGCAGGGAGGTGCACCAAAGGAATCAGAGGGTGGCAGAGCCTGGCAGGGGCTGCCCAGGGAGGTTGTGGAGTCTCCTGCTCTGGAGACATTCCAGCCCCACCTGGATCTGTTCCTGGGTGACTTGGTCTAGGTGCCCCTGCTCTGGCAGGGGGGTTGGACTAGATGATCTTCTAGCTCCCTTCCAACCCCTCACATTCTGTGATTCTGAGGCAAGAAGAGGAGAAAGGACAGGTATCCCAGGTCAGCGTGGGACCTGCTTTGCCTTCCCAGGGTGACCTATGGAGCCAATTCTCTAATCAGAAATGGGTACAGACACACATCACAGCTCATAGCTAAGAAGCTTGAAGTGCACAGGTGTCATATAAGGTCCAATGTAACAGCAAGGCAAGTTTTGCCAAACCTGCAAAAAAGATGAATCAAACCCCATAAAAGCAGGCAGAGACAAACAGGCCAGGATGTGCTTGTTCAACACAAAGGTCAGTCCCAAAGCACATCTGCAGCTTGTCACACCACAGCACAAGAGCATTATATTTTCCTGCTACTTGTCACAGAAAACTATGAAAGCATTTAGAATTTAAGCAATGCAGGTTAAGCAATGCTCTCTGGCTGATACCTTCCCTGGGACTGGTACACCAAGGGAGTTCCTGACACTAATTTTCTATCATTCCCCACTCTTACTTCTAGCAGGAACCGCAGTGTAGTTGTTCATGCTTTGCATCTCAGGAGTATTTGCTGACTATATATATATAAATATTTTTATAATGAGAATATCCCAAGGACCCAGTAAGCCTATTTCATAGAATCACAGAAGCTGGAGATGGAAAGACCTAGGTCAACCAGCCCACGCCTTCACTTCTCCTCCCCCTCCTTCCCTGTTTGGCCAGTATGTTCCCTACAGTGTATTTCTTTCCTGTTTGCTGGCCCAGTAACATCTGATTTATCCACTGTATAAAATAACTGCAGAAAATGAATTATATGCTTTCAGTGCATATACAGCAAGCTGCCTACGCAGAAGTCAAGCTCCCACACCAGCAGACAGCTGACTGAATTCATTTACAAAGCAAATAATAATGTTGCTCACCAGCTCCTTAAATTACTTCTGGAGGCCTTGAAACATTTTCCGTACCTTTCAGAATTTGACTTTCTGAGGATAAGGTTACTTTTTCCCACTGACCCAGTTTGATTTCTACTCATTTTCTGCTACATGTTTTACTCAGGTTCGTTTACAATTTAGCTACCACAGAAAAAGAGCAGTCTCGGGGTCTGGTTATGTTTGGTTTTAATTTTTCCCTTCTCCTCAGCTTCTACCAGCAAGCCTGGCTGTGTTATAAGCAAGAGAGTATAAAATGTGTCTAAGCAGTGAATAATATCTAAAAAAAAAAAAGATGTAGGGAATAGTTTCACTTAAGAAAATTCTCGCTTGGCATTTTATTTTAAATATCTTTTAAAGGTCAACTACTCTTGAAGGACTTTAAAGGTTGAGTAGGAGGATCTTTGTATCAGAGCAAAACAGAATATATATCATAATGTAGTGAAGCAGTGCAACAATGTTATGCATGGGGAGTTTGACAGATTACAAGGCCAGTGATCATCATACTTCACCTGCTCCATTTTTGCACTTATTATTTATGCTCCTTATTGCAAAAAATAAAGTTTTCTTACATGCTGCTTTACACATAGTCCTCTCTCTCCCCACCACCCTTCCATATATATATATATATATATATATATTTATGGAATACCACAGCCACAGTTTTTGACTCACCTGTGTTTGCTCACAAAGGTACCCTTGGCTTTCTTCAGAGGCACCTTACCCTCCTTCAAAGGTACACCAGAACTGTAAAATGAGGTAAACCAGCAAACACCTATATCCTATGTTTTGGCAAGCTCTGTTCAGTGTAGGCATTATCTGGTCACAGCAGAAGACACAGACTGTACTGATACGTTTTTCCACATGGGAAGGCCTTGCTTTTGGCCCTAGAGAGGCATTTGTAAGGGTTGAGGCAATTTTCATTCCAGCCCTGGTGAAACAAACCCATTAGGGCTGACGTGGAGCTGTTCATTCTGCCTGGAGTTAATAGGGGATTTCCCAGTTTATAGCTGCCCACAAGTNAGGAGTATTTGCTGACTATATATATATAAATATTTTTATAATGAGAATATCCCAAGGACCCAGTAAGCCTATTTCATAGAATCACAGAAGCTGGAGATGGAAAGACCTAGGTCAACCAGCCCACGCCTTCACTTCTCCTCCCCCTCCTTCCCTGTTTGGCCAGTATGTTCCCTACAGTGTATTTCTTTCCTGTTTGCTGGCCCAGTAACATCTGATTTATCCACTGTATAAAATAACTGCAGAAAATGAATTATATGCTTTCAGTGCATATACAGCAAGCTGCCTACGCAGAAGTCAAGCTCCCACACCAGCAGACAGCTGACTGAATTCATTTACAAAGCAAATAATAATGTTGCTCACCAGCTCCTTAAATTACTTCTGGAGGCCTTGAAACATTTTCCGTACCTTTCAGAATTTGACTTTCTGAGGATAAGGTTACTTTTTCCCACTGACCCAGTTTGATTTCTACTCATTTTCTGCTACATGTTTTACTCAGGTTCGTTTACAATTTAGCTACCACAGAAAAAGAGCAGTCTCGGGGTCTGGTTATGTTTGGTTTTAATTTTTCCCTTCTCCTCAGCTTCTACCAGCAAGCCTGGCTGTGTTATAAGCAAGAGAGTATAAAATGTGTCTAAGCAGTGAATAATATCTAAAAAAAAAAAAGATGTAGGGAATAGTTTCACTTAAGAAAATTCTCGCTTGGCATTTTATTTTAAATATCTTTTAAAGGTCAACTACTCTTGAAGGACTTTAAAGGTTGAGTAGGAGGATCTTTGTATCAGAGCAAAACAGAATATATATCATAATGTAGTGAAGCAGTGCAACAATGTTATGCATGGGGAGTTTGACAGATTACAAGGCCAGTGATCATCATACTTCACCTGCTCCATTTTTGCACTTATTATTTATGCTCCTTATTGCAAAAAATAAAGTTTTCTTACATGCTGCTTTACACATAGTCCTCTCTCTCCCCACCACCCTTCCATATATATATATATATATATATATTTATGGAATACCACAGCCACAGTTTTTGACTCACCTGTGTTTGCTCACAAAGGTACCCTTGGCTTTCTTCAGAGGCACCTTACCCTCCTTCAAAGGTACACCAGAACTGTAAAATGAGGTAAACCAGCAAACACCTATATCCTATGTTTTGGCAAGCTCTGTTCAGTGTAGGCATTATCTGGTCACAGCAGAAGACACAGACTGTACTGATACGTTTTTCCACATGGGAAGGCCTTGCTTTTGGCCCTAGAGAGGCATTTGTAAGGGTTGAGGCAATTTTCATTCCAGCCCTGGTGAAACAAACCCATTAGGGCTGACGTGGAGCTGTTCATTCTGCCTGGAGTTAATAGGGGATTTCCCAGTTTATAGCTGCCCACAAGTTTCATTCTACCTCCTGGCTCTCTTCTGTCTATTTCCTTTAAGTCCTTGACATCTTTCTTGCTTTTTCCCCCACCAGTCTCCTGAATCTCTGTAAGGCAGCATGAGAGAATAAAAAAAATTAATACCCATCTGATTCTCTGTCACACTTCAGCTTGCAGTTCACTTTTGGAGGAAATGAGAAGCAGATAACCCTCTGAACTACAGGACAGACTTGCACAGATGTTGGGGAAGCTTCTCACAGTCCAGCAACCTTAGAGACTGTACAGGTAACCTAAAGACCAACGAGAGCACTTAAGTGGGGATGCTTCATTCTTGCAATAATAAGCAAACTTCTGCTTCATTTAACAACTCTTTCTTTAAGCTACACAGAATAAAACATACATGCAGCAAATCAAAATATGTAGGGAATAGATGACTAGAGTAGACTGACTGACAGTAGATTAATGTCCCTGTTCCTGGGGTGCTAGGAAAAGGCCCATTCTCAGCATTCCTCTTAGGATGCCAAGTCTCCCCAAATAAGCAGCTCCATTCGTGCACTGGGGACTGGTCTACTTCTTATCAAAATAAGCCATGTCTTCTGCTGTGCCCTTCAAACCTCCAAAGGAGAAACATCTGACAGTAAATTAGGTTTGTGCCAATAATTTCCCCCAAAAGACTGACAGAACACCACATACACATTGACTGATCTACCTCTTCCTCTCATTTACAGTTTGTATCAAGAAAAGCATTACTTATACAGCTTGGTGACAGGTTAAAAAAAGCAGCAGTTTTTGTACAATCAGGTGTGCAAAATACTTTGATACTTTCAATATATCCTCAATGTATCAGAATCTTCCTTCACAGGCTTCTTTTGCTCCAACCCCTTAAAGAACATCCATCTCTGAAGCTGCCTAATCCTAAACTTGTGAACTGCGATACACTGGCGTGCCTTTGATTGTAAATGTACTTATTTAGTGGGGTGGCAATGATAATATAGCCACTAGCAGCCTGTTTGAGGACTGGGGGGAGGGGGTGGGGGTGGAGCAAATCCATGTGATATTCACCAGTATTTTCTAATTATATTTTTGAAACTTTTGAAAGCCTACAAGCTTTTTCACTTCACAATTTGAAAAATCTTTAAGCTCCAAATCCATGGTTGGGGATGCAATCACTGTATACAGTGAGACAGACTTCCTCCTTTTTTTGATAATGTAATCTGTGCATGGAAGGACCTCTGCAGTTCAAATTATCATAAATTCAATTTCTTCAACTAACAGGTAAGATGTATACAGGCTGTCTTGGGAGGACAGTCTTGCCTTTGAAACAACTGAGATACAGTGCAGGATGACAGACATTGGATTTTATGTGCTACTGGAAAGAACAAATGAAATTCTACTATTTCTTAAAGATGCCTGCTATTCCCTCATTCTCTGTGTAGACAGACCAAACTTATGTTTTGCAATTTATGTGTTGGGTTTTTTGCTTCAGAGGATCTCCCTGCTATTGACAAGGGCTTCTGAAGCTCATTCAAAACCACAAATATTTAGAAGTGCAGCCTGTGCTCTAGAAATCAAGGCAAGCACTCATTTTTAATATCCCTGTTTAACTTGTTCATGTCCCCAAAAGACACTTTTCTTTAGATGTGAGACCTGAAACTGGCCTCTATTCTTAATACATGATGAAATGAGGACCTGATCTCTCCCCATTATACACAGGTTCATTTCTGACACACGTTTTCTTTTTGATGAATTCAATCTGTGTTACAGCTCTCAAAAGACTAACTGCCCTTAGAGCACAATCGTAGCAACTAAGGCTTACTCTTGAGTCCTTAAAAATGTTGGGTTTTTTTCTTCCTCATTTCTCTCCTTACTTGAATAGGGTTCTTAAGTTCCTTTCTTTCTTAAAGTGGTTGGTGAAAGGAGTTAAGTACTCAAACTATTGTGTGATGGTAATTGTTCTTATTTCATAAGCCTGAAAATCCTCTTTTTTTTTCTTTTTTTTTTTTTTCATATACTAAAACCCTTTCACATCCTCTGAGCACAAATGTACTGGATTAACTTCTCTTACATACCTCAGGAATCTCTAGGCCAGAAGAGGTGACACGAGTTTCCACAATAAAAGTCTCCAGAAAATAATTTATGGCTATTCACAAGGGGAAACATTGCAAAATCTTCCAAAAATGCAAGCATGCCAGCAACTCCTGCTGGGATCAGGAGTATCACTTGCAGCACTGCTGTAACCACTGTTTCACCTCCACACTTGTGAATTCATAAATCTTTCATTATCGCTGGGAATAACTGAATGACACCTGGGAATAGTATCGAAAGAGGATGAAAAAACACCCTAAAGACTCCCACATTTCCTTAAACCAGATGAATTTGAGAGGAGATTTATCCAAAATATTGTGGTCAGGATCATCTTAAAAATATTCATTTTCTCTTCAGAGCATTCTTGAAATTAGATAAAAGATAAAGAAGTTCGTGCCCTATAGTCAATGAACACAGTATTGTAATAAAAATGGACTAAATATTTCATTAGTGACACTGAGAGCCCAGGTAGAGAGAAACCATTCTTCTCACATCAAAATACATTTTAACTCTATTTCTAAACAAGATGAGATAGAAGTCAATAGTTTTCAAAAACTAGACTGGTTCACTCTGGTGATTTAGTAGAGGCAGCAACTGCTGAGGATGGTCATACATACTTGTAAGGCACTCCATGAAACCTGTGACAGACACTGCAATAAATCCGTATGGGTCCTTTATGAATGCCCTCCAAGTGCACTGCTGGTATTATTTTTTGTCTTACTTTAGGTCCACTAAGTAGAATCCTAGAATGTTTAGGGCTGGAAGGGGCCTCCAAAGGGCATCTAGTGCAGCCCCCTGCAGGGAGCAGGGACACCCTCAACTAGCCCAGGCTGCTCAGAGCCTTGGCCAACCTCCCCTGCAATAGCTCCAGGGATGGGGCCTCAACCACCTCCCTGGGGAGCCTGTNCTCCTCTGGCCCTGCTCCAGCAGCTCCATGTCTCTCCTGTGCTGAGGGCTCCAGAGCTGGCTGCAATACTCCAGGGGAGGTGTGAGCAGAGCAGAGCAGAGGGGCAGAATCCCCTCTCTCCAGCTGCTGCCCACACTGCTCTTGCTGCAGCCCAGGCTGCCATTGGCCTTCTTGGCTGCCAGTCCAAGTATCTTTACTTATAACTGTGACAGGCAGGTGGAAGCTAGGAGGGCTACCTTTTGTTCTGTCCACCAGCCATCCCTCTAGAAGCAGCACTGACCAATTTCCATACATCACATGTCCTTCTCATATAACTCTCCTTGCCCAGATAGGTCACATTGCTATAGTTTGCTGAGCTAATAGCTTAGGATACATCAAATACACCAGACTGTTTTGGGTTGGTCACAGGTATGCTCACAGGGAAAAAAAAGTGACCATACTTATCTTTGTTAGCCCACATGTTGACACCTCAACTGACGGAATATCCAGCTCAAGGCAGAATTCTGAATGCACATGCTTTGTTACAGCTGAGTCAGTATTTAAGGTACAACTTATTAGAAAATACTTCATACTGATTTAAAATGTCTTTCTGTGTTTCATACAGCAACTCTAGAGAGGGTGAAACATTTTTGTCACCTGCTTTGTTCCAACTAACCTACCTTCCTTCGACAGAAAAGGAATCTTTAACAAGATGAGATGCTATATGTACATAAGTGTTAATACCTGTGTACACTCATGCACACACAGTGGGACATTTTGCAGCCGCACTGTTTCTAAAGGGATAGTACATGAGACTATTCCTCTGCTTTTCTTGGCAAGATTCTTAAACAAATAAACAAATGCAGTACACTGTGAACATGGAAGAGATACTTATTAATGCACGTATTTGTACTGAACCTTCAAAGAATTAAAGTGACCTTCAAAGCCAATCATATAGAAACATGGTTGTATTCCTAGGAGTCGCAGAACTAATAATGAAAATTTATCATCCCCGTGAGTTAGACCTACTCTTTCCACTTCAATTTAAATCAGAAATACACTAGACAATTCTGTGCTATTAGGTACGAACTGAGTCCCCAAACAGATCAATTTAAATTTCATTCAAAACAGAGAGTCAAACCATGGTTCTTTGGGAAAAGAAAAAGTCAATGGAAATCCATCCATGAAGAGATAAATGTATAAGTGAAACATTTATGCATAACTCATAATTGCCTAATATCTACAGCATGACACAGACTAATGCCAGTGGATTTTATTTATTTTTTTTTGTCAGGGCAGCATTTAGTCAGTATTTCCTCAAATGTTACAATGATATGCTTGTTTTAAATCCAACTGTAGGTTTTCAGTTGGTCAAATTAGTTTCACATAAATTCATCTTTTATGTTTCATCCTCAGAGAGGTACAAAGTTGTAAAGTTCACAAAGTACTTACATTAAAATAACATTTTAAAATGTTTTGTAAAAAAAAAAAAAGTCCCATGGAATCAAGTCTTGACTCAACTGCTACTTTACTGAAGTTTTTGTATGAAAAAAAAACCAAACAAAACAAACCTCAACCATCTGTTCTTGAAGCTTTTTAAGCTTTTTTTTTCTTGCAGACCAGGACATCTGGACTCTAAAGTTGCACATCACCAGAACCTAAGCCATCAGAAAGGTGAAAGCATGATGAACAGCAGGGCTGGGGTGGTGTTTGGAAAGGGTTGTGTATCTGGCTAGTATGACACCTTTTAACCTACTGCTTTTCAGTAGAGGCTGGAAACACTTTGTATCTTACTGTTTTGGGGTCTAACACTGAAACACATCACAACTGTTTTTCAGAAAGCAAGTGAGATAAGCAATGAGCCATGGTATCTTTCTACCATGTTTACAGGAAAAACAGGGAGGAGTTGATGAACTAATACAGCATGCCTCGCTTGTTTCCATTGGACAGGTCCAATGTCCAGAAGGTGACCTCCCTCTAACACAGGAATTGCTGTGAAGATTTTTTTTTTTTTTACAGTGTCAGTTTGATAACATATTTCTCTACAGAATATTTCACATCATTGAGCACTTAGACATCCTTTTACTGTTGACTGGACTGTTTTAACTTGATTGCCAGGAAAGAAGTTGTAGTATTGAGACATCTGCACCCCAGAGGGCAACAGCAGATACCAAAGATTAACACCAGAGGTGACTCACAGAGGCTTCCCTCATTACTGTCCTACTAACCTGTCATTTTAACAAGCTGTTCCACTTTCCTCCTTGGCTTGAAGCATCATGAGGAAGCTTGGCCCCAGTGGGGCTGGCAGACAGACCCCTGCCCCTTTACCTATGTTCAGATGCCAGTTTTGTTCATGCAGCTGTTCTGTACTCGGAGGGATTCACCTTGATGACAGGTGACAGTCAGGAGACCTATTAGCACCTCCACAGCTCAGACCAGTCTGCTTGATTACAAATTCATTGAAATTAATTAATTTTTAATTTCACACTAACCTCAGCTATTATAAATCAAGCCAACCAGGCCAGGGAAATATTCACTGAAATATGAAACTGTCTATTGAAGAGACGCCTGATCACAGGTTCAACTTCAGCAATCTGTCACTTGAGAGACAAGAAAGAAGCAAATTACTTTTCACAGAAATTATTAGAAAATATTACTTTGATTAATTATGCTGTTTCAGAAAGGGCACAAAAGGAAAAAAATATTATACCAGTTCTTAGTATACCCAGCTCTTGTATTCCATCCCATTGAATGGTTTAATCATACGTAAAATCAATTTTTATATTATTATTTTTTAACCTTTTTTTTTTTTAAATTAAGGAGTAAGACACCTTTTACACAATAAAAGTAATTAATAGTAATATAAAATATGAACACCCCTGTATCATGAAAGCAATATCTAGGCTATTCATAGATGATCCTCTCACTGTGCTCACACTTCTCTGCCATAGCTCCAGAGGAAAGAAAATAACCTTACTTGGAGATATTGAGATGAAGATTCCTTTGATCTCCTTCCTCCCTTGTGGTGATTTGTTAACATAAAGCAATTGTTTATCAAATGCATGTCTGCATTTCATCAGAATTAAATCTCATGCAAGTTATATCACCTCCTCTCACCAACAAATTTGGGGCAGGGAGGGGGTTGTTGCTTGCTAATTTTAAAGTTCAGATCTATTGGAAGTGTGAATTCAAACCATGGTTAAAATTCACTGGAGTAAATGGAAGAGTAACTACTTTCATAAACTCAGAGCATATACCCAGATCAGTCCAAATATTACCCTTTTAGTAATCATATATGGGCACCACAATTATTAGTATTTGGTGGTATTAGTACCACACTGAGTATGATGTATTCAGTGGATGTGGAAAGCATCTGTATGTACATTTTAGACAGACAAAATGGGACTGAGCCTAGAGATGTGCTCTTCTTTCTTCCTCCAATCAATATTCATTTTCAGTCACTTCTACTTATTTTGAATGCCACTTTGCTGCAAATAAGGTTACTTCCTTTTTAAGGATAAAATTTGACAGCAAATATCCTTACAAATGTAAGAAGTACTACAAAAAATAGTCTACCAAGTAAGACCAGATGTCCACAGAGACTTCTATCCTTACTGGAGATCACCTCTCTACCTGCCAATGCTTGACAAGAGTATAGCAACAAGACAAATGTTTTGATGCGTCCTCAGAATATTTTCCTTGACTCCAACTATTCTGCGGTAAAAGGTTTTCCTGAGCCAGTGAAGGTGCCTTTGTATTTAATAACATTTGAAAGATTTTTCTTCTATCATTTTTTCTTGTCAGTTTTTGAATCCTTGTATGTTTTCAGCATCCACGGTGTCTCATGGCAAGTAGTCCCAAGTATAAAGTGCAAAGAAAGATGATAAGCTAAAGTAAGGAAACAACTACAGATGTCCTCTAGAAATTTAAGAATAAAACCTCCACCTCATGTCCTAACATACTGTGCAGCATTTATACTAGTTGGTAGTGCAGGAAATTGGAGGAACATAAATTGCTATTGTGATTATTTTCCTTATCCTGCCATGAGCAAGCTAAGAGGATTCATTAGTGAGAAACCAAGTTGGCTGAACTTGAAAACAGTAAAACAAGAAAAAGACTAAGAGTCAAAGTCACTATATTGATGTTCAGCACTTTAGCATGTACACTTGGAAAGGATATAAGTTTTTACATATACATTTATATATACACGCATATATAGAGAATATTGAAGTTTTACAGCCTTAAACATGGTCTTCGTAGGATAGAAATATAAGATTCAATGGAAAGGTGGGAATTTTCCACAGGAGCTAAAACTCTTACAACAAGCTTTGTTGACATTAGTATTTAATTTTAAATTCAAGAATCAATTATATCTTTACTAATGGTACCAATCATACCAATTTTTAAATGCCAAACTTTTAAGAAGAAGCAAATTATCCCTGATTTAATTTTGCTCCCCTTCAATTTTGGACAGAGATGGTTTCAGTAGGAGGATTCACTACTTAAAGCAGGAAATGTTATTTCTTTCTCAAAACCAGAATGACTTCAAAACTACTCAGACATGTATGATTATAGCTGATTGGAAAACCCTTCACCAAACAATTTTGCTGCTCAAAAATGCTATTACATCAAGTCTGAAAGTGCTTCTTAAAAAGGACAAGATGTGTGCACATACATATGTATTGGGGTGACTGCCTAAAAGAACAATCTAGGCTTAAGCACAGGAAATCCAAGAATGTCATACTCACGAGTAGGGTTATTGGAAGCTTACCATCTGGCATTTCAAAAATACTTATTTTTTGAGTGTGTTTAAATCACAGAATCTGATATTTTAACCTGCTTCATATTTCACACATACACTGGCCCTGCACTGTCAGCTGGAAAAAAACCATTAAAGTGTTATGATAGTATAGACGAGGCATGATCCTCCTACAAGAAACAAGAGAGTTGAAACCCAACCCCCTGTTTAAATTTCATTTCTGTATTTTGTGTTACATGGTCTGACTTTGATGTTCAAATTTGTTTTGTTTCATTCCAGATCCTCTTGAATGACTGATTTTTCTCTGTACAAATTACACAATAATAACCATAGGTTAAAAAACTGTAGGAATGAAAGACTGAATCAAACATTGTGGTTTCTTAGAAGTAGCTATGAACCCACTATTAGGACAAGAGGAGATTATTTAATCTCAGGATATAGATGTCCACTTACGTGAAAGAGAAGAGGAAATAAAAATTATTTATTCTTATGTACTATCAAAGTACTCTAAGGTACCATCAGCACCAAAATGCTTTCCTGGTAAAGCCTCGATGTTTCATATAGTTTTGGTTGTTTTTTTAAAACAACTGTCCACAATCAATCTTTTAATCTCTTTATGTTTAAAGTGTAGTCACCTTGAGAACACAGTAGTTGAATTGATCATAGAAACATTTAGGTTGGAAAAGACCTCTAAGAAACAATAACTTTGATTTGAAACTTAACCTTCAAAACCAATGTCTAGTTAATATGCTGCAAAAATAATTTTAAAACACCCCAAAATATGAGAACCTTCAATAATTTTTATCTTATGTTGTAAAATGTTAATTAGCAGTAGCACCCATTACATTCATACATAATTTACAGACCAAAAAGAAGCAAGATCTATTCTGTAAGTCACCAGGCAGATGAACTATGGAAGTTAAATGTATTAACTGACCTCAAGAAAAGCCATTTTCAGAACAGCAAGATCAGCTCACTTCTGCTGCAAGGGCTTTGTCATATGATCTCATCCACAGTGATACCACATTCATTCTCTCATTCCACAGGAAAAGAAGTAAGTAAGTAAGTAAATAAATAAATAAATAAGATCTCACTTCTGATTTGTTTCATGCTAGATGTGCTCCTCCCCNGAAGAGGAAATAAAAATTATTTATTCTTATGTACTATCAAAGTACTCTAAGGTACCATCAGCACCAAAATGCTTTCCTGGTAAAGCCTCGATGTTTCATATAGTTTTGGTTGTTTTTTTAAAACAACTGTCCACAATCAATCTTTTAATCTCTTTATGTTTAAAGTGTAGTCACCTTGAGAACACAGTAGTTGAATTGATCATAGAAACATTTAGGTTGGAAAAGACCTCTAAGAAACAATAACTTTGATTTGAAACTTAACCTTCAAAACCAATGTCTAATTAATAGGCTGCAAAAATAATTTTAAAACACCCCAAAATATGAGAACCTTCAATAATTTTTATCTTATGTTGTAAAATGTTAATTAGCAGTAGCACCCATTACATTCATACACAATTTACAGACCAGAAAGAAGCAAGATCTATTCTGTAAGTCACCAGGCAGATGAACTATGGAAGTTAAATGTATTAACTGACCTCAAGAAAAGCCATTTTCAGAACAGCAAGATCAGCTCACTTCTGCTGCAAGGGCTTTGTCATATGATCTCATCCACAGTGATACCACATTCATTCTCTCATTCCACAGGAAAAGAAGTAAGTAAGTAAGTAAGTAAATAAATAAATAAGATCTCACTTCTGATTTGTTTCATGCTAGATGTGCTCCTCCCCAAGAAGGTTTAAAAACATATCATGAGCTTGGTCTACTAATCATTCAAATAAAAGTTCTGACTCAAGCCCACAAGAGCTTTGTCTGTGCAAGGACCACTGGTTCGGCCACTCGTGAATACTTAGTACTGAAAGGCTTCATTGTTTACTGTACAGCCAGAACATGTCTATGTGCTTGTAAATGGGAGGCATTTATCTTTCTCAAACAGTGATGAGGTGGCCATGGTTCATGAAGCAAGCAGAGAGAAGTCTCTCAAGAAATCTGTGTTGCAATTCTCACTGGGTGACAGATTTATGTGACTAAGCAACTGCATCTTTTCCTACTTTAATACTCTATTTCTAAACCACAAATGATATTCTATTATACTGCAGAGTGCTTCTATATTAATGAATTAAATTCCCTGATTGATCATTAAACAAAGGGACTTCATTAATATAATCAGCAGCAGCACAATGAAATATGAACTATTCAGTGAGATGTAGAGGAAGCAGGAAATCTCTTATTTAACAGAACTAAAGTATTTCCATAACATCTAAATGTGTTTCAGTCCTCCTTCACTAAAAAAATTAAATTTCAACATCAGGTTCTGCGGCTCTTCTACAGAAGAAGGCCAATTTTACCAAATAGAGAAACAAACTAGACCAAGTATATAGATAACTTGAGCTCTTACAGGGATGTAGCCTCTCATGCCCCTTTTGGGTCACAGTAAGCCCACTCCTCTGTGCGGCCCTATGCCTCAAGTCCTTTGAGTTTACAGATGTTTTTGCTTCCTCAGGACCTGTACTATGTGATTGCTGCCTGCCCCTTCCAGTGGGGCACACTGGAATCATCACAGTCCTCAATCCTCTCCCCAGCACACAGTTCCAGTTTGCCTGGGACTGAGGCAAGCCCAGTGCAGGAGAGCATTATTTAAAAAAAATAAAAAAGAGCTCCTGAAACCAGGAATTGACTTCTCTAGTGTGCACTAGAGCAGCAAACTTCAGTTAGGTCTGAAAACCAGCTAAGGCTGCTTCTATACCAGGAAGGATCTGCTCTTTGAACGCTGTCAGAAGCTGCACTACTGTCATCTTTTCAACACAATTTAAACAAAAATAGCACATGTTGGAGGAGGTCAGGGAATAATAATAAGCTCTATGCTTGGAGAGCCATCTTCTCCTAAAAAAGACCCTGTGGCTATCTTTACCAGAAATGCTAGAAGCAGTGATTTTCCTAAGTGAAGAGGATAAGCTGTACCAAGCCAGTCCCTGAGCTTCGTTTGAATCCAGGTGATAAGAAAAGGCTGTGTCAACAGTCAAGAAAAAACACACAGTATGGGCAAGCTACACAACCATGGGGCACCGAAGAAAGAAAAGTAGGTCATGAGAGAAAGTAATTGGTAAGTTTTCAGGAGAATCCAGAAAATCCACCCTAAGGCAAAAGTGGGAATTGTGATGCTGGCAGAAGCAGTACCTGGTGCATCATGGGCACTCACAACAGGCTGGAGCCATCAGTGTCAGCTGCATGCTGACTATACACACAAAAAGTGTTAGCCTTCATTTTTCCCTCTTCCAAAAAGGGATGAAATCCTGGATAAAACTTCCTTGCACTACATCACAGTTATAGGAAAAGATTTCACCTGTGCAAGCAGCAGTCCTGGGGATGTGACTGTCCAGGATCACCTCTCCACAGGTGCCATCAACCCATCTCCCCAGAGGATCATGGGGCATCTTTGTGCCTGCTGCCATCTCAGAGGTGGCACAGCACTGGAGGGGACAGAACTGCAGGATGAGCACCTCAGTTCAATAAATCTACCAGGAACTGGCATCTGAAGGAAATCATTCATACTTCAGAACCTAAAAAAATAGAGCAAGCAATAGACTGCAATTTCAAAAGCTCTCAAAAATGTAGTATTTGCAAACAAAACTAGGAGGATCTGAACTATGAAGTATTAAGAAAAGCCACTCATTTGGATCATAATGATTTACTGCATTATTTGAATAATTAATTTTAAACAGTGTTCTGTAATGGACCATGAGCTTTCCTCAGGGTGAACCAGACTAAAACAGCTGTTAATAACTAACCCAATTACAGTTACAATTAAGTCTGGCAAGCAAACATATTTTTTACTACAGACACTAGAGCTGCTGAGGGGCTTAAATACGCTAATACTTACTTTCTGTATCAAGTTTTGATTCTTTTCACTGCATGTGCCTTGACAGTTAAAGCTTTAAAATAGAGTTTTAAAACAGACCTCCCACATTGAAGTGTGTTAATTATTATTTATGCCAATATTTGTCTCTCTTCATCAATTCAGGTAAAATAATGTAAATTCCATTTCTTTTTGCATTAGAATCATAGAATGTTTAGGGCTGGAAGGGGCCTCCAAAGGGCATCTAGTGCAGCCCCCTGCAGGGAGCAGGGACACCCTCAACTAGCCCAGGCTGCTCAGAGCCTTGGCCAACCTCCCCTGCAATAGCTCCAGGGATGGGGCCTCAACCACCTCCCTGGGGAGCCTGTGCCACTGAGCCACCAGCCTCAAGGGAAAGAACTTCTTCCTGAGATCCAGTCTCAATCTCCTCTGCTCTCATTTCAACCCATTCCCCCTCGTCCTTTCACTGCAGGCCCTTGGAAACAGCCCCTCTGCAGCCTTCCTGCAGCCCCTTCAGGCACTGGCAGGTGCTCTAAGGTCTCCCCAGAGCCTTCTCTTCTCCAGGCTGAACAAGCCCAGCTCCTTCAGCCTGTCCCCACAGCAGAGCTGTTCCAGCCCCTGAGCATCTCTGTGGCCTCCTCTGGCCCTGCTCCAGCAGCTCCATGTCCCTCCTGTGCTGAGGGCTCCAGAGCTGGCTGCAGGGCTCCAGGGGAGGTGTGAGCAGAGCAGAGCAGAGGGGCAGAATCCCCTCTCTCCAGCTGTTGGCCACACTCCTCTTGCTGCAGCCCAGGCTGCCATTGGCCTTCTTGGCTGCAAGTGCACACTGCTGGCTCATTAGTACTGTGTGGTTTTAGATGAAATGTGCAACAGTTATTAGTTGCTTTTTAACATATCTTTTAGTTAAATTCCTCTATGGAAGATTTTGTTCCTTGGCATTACAGACAGGGCAATATATTATGTGGCAGAAGTGGCATGTGAGCAAAATACACCCCCTGGTCACTCTAAGCTTGGTTCATGCAGAATGCCAGCCCCAGCATGGGGCACCTAGCCTGATCCAGCAGCTTCTGTTCAGGTTACAATGGAGCATCCCATGCTGGGACAAGTAGCCTCTTCAGGGTTCATCCCCATGGTTTCCATATGTTTTCCAATAAATCTCCCTTGTCCTGTTTTTGATAAATTACTCTCTCAAGACATGCAAAGAAAGTAAAGGGCGGACATTGTTCCTCTCTTAGTGGGTTGTATTTACACATATATGATCAGAGATATATGTATAGGTATTACAAAGAGAAATTACATATCAAAACGAGAAGGTGGGAAAAGGGACAGTTTTTCTTATAAGGCTCAAAAGGTTCAAAAGACTTTTTTGAACCAGAACAGACCTAAAGCCCTCAGGCATGCTGGAAATTCAGTCCTGTGAATGCAGTAAATTATGGAAATTTCTAAATTATTGTGAAGGAGCATGATAGTTGCAAACCATTCCAATATATTGCTAATTGAAGCATTTTTCATGCACATAGCTATAATGAAACTGCATAATGAACAATCACAAGAGCTCTGTAAAATACAAAACCAAAAGTAATAAAAACAAAGCCTTCAGGAAACTGTAATGCTTCTGTAACAAGATGTGTGGGCAACTGTTGGTATTTTTTCGAGTGATAATAAATATTTATTTATTTTAAAAGTCTTGATATAAAAACATTCCATTAAGTTTCTTACAAAACCCAGAATACATAAAGCTGTTGGAACTGGACCCTGAATAATGAGAGCTGTAACAATATCCATGTGTACACAGCAACCTACATTCTAACCTAAGTTTCAGATAGACCAAATGAGATTCACAAATATGTGATTAATGCAAATATTGTGCGGGTGAAGCTCAGCTGCATTTTATTTTTATAAGATACTATTTTTAGATTAGATACTTTAAAAATAATCTCTTTGACTATATACTTGTTATTAAATTGAACTTTTGGAAGTTGGATTCTGTCTGCTAGTAAAATCACATGGCTAAATGCTTTGGTTCTCTAACCAGATAACACGCACTTAAGTTAGTGTCACACAAATGTTCCATTCTTCACTGAATGTTTTAAGTTCATGTTGACGCTAGTTAAGTGAAATATAAAAGAATACCACATCACTAATAATATTAGCGCATCAAGTGTCTTGTATTTTAAATCACAATATAATACCAAGTGGTTTTGAATGACAGACAGAGGTGAAGATCTCCACTGAGTAAATTGGCTAAACAAATGATTCATTCCTAATTTTGCAAATTTCTTAATCTGATTCATAAGGTATTTCACAAATTAAGAAAAATGTATTCACTGATTTATTGTACTGCTTTCCAGAACTATAGTGGCATGTTCATATTGAAGGGGAACAGCATGTTATTAAAAAGCCACGTGTTCTTATCTGCCTGAGAATTTCTCACTGTTTGAAATGCTTGGCTTGCTCTCAACAAATCAATGCAACAGATTGCAGAGCCAAGCAACCCCTATAGGCTGCTAGAGACTTTGCATGTCAAACTGTAAAGACAAAAGAAAAAAAATATACTCCACCGAGCACCAATTCCCCCATGCCTCACCTTTACAGAAGGGGAATGCAAGCTTTGCTGATGAGGAAAGCATTCCTCCTCATTCAGGCCACTGCCATTTTCAGCTGACAGACTCCAGCATGCCATCATCTGTCTCTGTCACAGGTTCCCCTGACTCCTGCTGAGAGCCAGCAATAGGCATCAATCCTCAGCCAAAAGGCCTGCCAGCTATTGAGGATGGGAAAGCTGTCTTCTTTAACTCACCCACCCACTTTTACCAGAACAGGATCACAGTAGACGAGAACAGAAGAGTAGTGTGTGCAAAGATCTGCGAGGCCACCGCAGCATGAGAAGGTGCAGTAAAAAGTTATGTCAACAACAACAAAGAAAATATGACTGCTCTGACGGGGTGAATAGCTGCTGATGTAGAAGGCAAGGCATGCTGAGTGCATTGCAACCCCTCCTGCCTTCTCTGCACATGTCCCTTTTCCTCAAGGAAAAGCAGCCACAGAGCCACTGGTCATTTTACTAGTTTCTCTTCAGCTGAACTCCTCCAGAACAAGCAGGCCTTTATTTTTTAGGAAACATTTTATTAGAAGCTATTAAATCCTTGCAAGCATGCTCTTGATTACTCTCCAATGGGATTATAAAAAAATGTTTTATACCTCTATCAATAGTTGCCTTCACGAACTGTTTTTATCTTTTTCAATCTCTATTAAAAAGAAAAAAAAAGAGAAAAAAAAAATCACAATCACCACACCTCTTCATGTTTTCAGCTTTACATAAACTCCTCATGGGACCTGGAGTGAATGATTTTGCTGACATCCAAGAGTCTTCAGTATGATTCTGCTTACATCCAGGAGTCTTCTGTAATACTTATTAAATTTTTTTTTAACTACAAGCCTCCTTAGATTACCACAGGACATGACAGTTTTCCAAAAATAGTGTTTCTAAATTGGTTGCAGAAACAGTATGCAATGTTGTATTTATTCTTTGGTTTGTTTTTAAAGCAACCTTTGGATGCAACCAGATTTTCAGCCATGGAAAGTCAACACAACACATCATCAAGCACCGCAAAACAAACTGCAATGCCCTGAATCGGATTTACAGCCTGTAATAAAAGACCAAAAGCTACAACTGCATCAAAACACATAATATCTAAAATATCAAAAGCATTTCCAAACTCCTAGCTCACAGCAATAACAAAGATTTTTATTTTTTTTCCAGAGACTCCCATACGATCCTATAAAATCAGATCTATCCCACAGTACTCTGAATTCATAAACTCATGTTCACATGTGTTTAGGCAGGGGAATCTGAGAGACTTGACCAAACTGATTCAGGGAAAAATCCCCTTCCTACCCTCAAACCACAAATCTAGCAAAAAGATTAATGTAGAAAGCAGAAGCAGAGCATGGTATTCAAGGTGCCTAACTAAAGTCAACTTGGAGGAGCATCAGCATCCTCAGGCTACACCTAACTGCTTACCATGGCCATCAGTGCTTCAGAGGAAAATGGAAGATGAACAATTCAGAAGTGAAATTACTGTGGAAAAAACTTCCTTCCAAATCGTGGAAGTTTTAAAACATAGTATGAAAATACTATAAAGAGAAAATAACTTGTGGAAAATAATTGAACCAGTATGCCTTTTATTCCACTAGCTTTTTGAAAGAATTATAACCTGGGACTTTTTTTTTTCTCTAGAAATTACTCACACTACCATATATGTACTTATGAATGCAATATAATAAATTCAGTGTATTATATAGCATTTGTGAGTCATGTATTAGAATATTTCTTGTCATACAAAAAGAACACCTGTAGATTGGACAATTTTTTTCATCCTGGAAGATGTGCAATCTGCAGATGCACATCTGGGGATCTGATGGTAGCATGCAAGTGTGAGGTAGCTGATTTCACTGCTGTGACTGAAAGACAAGGAAGTTTCCCAACAGATGGATAAACGACAGGCTGTTAAGATAATCCCTAATTAGAAGAGAATTTGGGATAGGTGGCATGCCTAGGTTTTAAGGCAACAATTTAAACACGCTGGCCCGGGAAAGTAATTATTGCACAGACAAGCAATGTACTCAACTCCAAAGAAGCCCTTAATCCATGTTTAAATAAGCTTTATACTAAACAGACATGTGCCTGAACATCTGCTTTAACCACAGGATTTGGCTGGGGTTGGGTGTTTTTGTATGTTTTTCAATTAAAAGACTTAATATTTAACTTTTGGGGCAAACAGCAGAGCCTACTTGTTCAGGGAAGAGATTAAGAATTAAAATGTTAGATTGTTATCATGCTGTAGAAGTCATAGCATGTGAAAGGATGTGGATGATAAACTGCACCCCTGAATTATACTTACAAATGGAGACTATATATTTATATATGCCAGTGGTCATATATATATAACCACCATATATATAACCACTGGCAAGTGCTTCATCTCATGATGTCCCTCTACTAAGTAGTTGGGAGAGCAGGGCTAAGTCCACAGGACAGAAGGCTCTTTGAATCACTGTACTAGGAAAAAAAAACCCAGTCCATCAAGTTTAGGACAAGATGCAGCCCTTTTCCGAAACAATGCTACATATATAGTCAGAGCTCTTGAAAACTCAGGGACATAAAGGAATATCAAGGAAACATTCTGAAAATGCTGTCTGGAAAATAAGACTATTTACACACGATCCTTCCTCAGAGGGGAAGGCTGTTGAGAAATCAGTGAGTTTTTTCCAGACTAGACAGGACTCATTGAAACACAGGAGATGTGTCCCCATTTACTGTAGTTCAGATCAGCTTAAAATCTTTCAGTCTAACACACTCATTATTACAATTCCATTATCATTATTTACAGNGAAGGTTACTAACTACATCATCTACGTTTCAGTGGAATAATCACTTAGGCATATTTTACTTACCATGGTAAATTTATCCCTCCATTCATCTCTTGTTTTCTTTCCTGTTCTGACCCTTTTAAAAGTACATTTTTAGCTAGCATTCTTCCACCATCTCCTGTGGTTAGCATGGGTAGAGGGTAGATACAGAAGCTGCAGCTTCCCCCCCTTTTACTGTTAATTTCACTGCCAGTTCATCCCCTCACACAGTATGAGAAACAAGATCATCACTGCTTATTAAATGTCATGCACAAGAAACAATTACATATCTTTCTAATTCCATCCTCTTTGTTAACAAATACGTATTTGTATGGCCCTGAGACGAAAGCTCTGGACACCTCATCTTCATAGTCAAAGAAGTCAGAGACATTATACACCGTATAAAAATGGCAGTTTAATGAACAGTCTGTTAAATAATGAATCAGAAAGTTCATTAGTCTTCTATATCCAACTCCTATTTATTTATGTATTTATTTATTTTCAGGATGAACACAAGTTTTACGGCTGGAACGGTAATCTCATGTTCATGATTAATACACCTTGGCTCACAATCCCTCAACCCTGCTTTAGTTTTCCATTTCATTCTTTTGGGAGCAAAACCTGGAAATTCCAAGAACAGATTTGAAGAGCAGCTTGTTAAAATAACTGCCCATACCTGTCATCTCAGTATTAGGAGTGCATTACCAAAGTAAAAAAAAAATAAAAAATCAATCCTGTTATACCTTAAAAGAATTCAAGTTGTTTTGTAATCTAAAGAAGCACATTAGAGCAGCTGGAGATGCCCAGTTGAACTGGAACTACATACTATTAAAAAATTAGCTTGTATATTATGTGAAGTCAGCTAGTTTGTGTGTGCCTCTTATTCCTTATAAATACAGCAGTCACCTGCATTTTATTGGATCCAAAAACAAGCTCAATTAATTTCTCTGATGCTTAGTGAACTTTGGATCAACTCCTTGATCTTATCTGTTTGTCTGTGATACTGAGATTAGGAGCTCTAATTCACTCTGAGTTGCAGAAAAATGTGGATCATACTTAAAGGAGTACTTAGGGGGAAGTTTTGATTTGCATTAAAGCTTCAAATCCTTCTTCCCCTTCTGGCAGGCTTCCGTAAATGCTGTTCTTTTTCACCATGGAATTGCCTAGACAGAAGTCTCCCTTCTCCTTCTTGCAGCATCAGGAATTGAAACCTGCATCTGTAAAGTTGTCTAGTGACTGTTTATGGCACTGCTGAGTGTCAGATTTGTATGAGCATCCTTATTCAGTGTGGTCCTTCTGCTCTGCTTTCACCTCCCTGANAACACAGGAGATGTGTCCCCATTTACTGTAGTTCAGATCAGCTTAAAATCTTTCAGTCTAACACACTCATTATTACAATTCCATTATCATTATTTACAGACCAAATCCTTGCAAGACCTACGATATAACCAAACACAGACTTCAAACAGTCACCACCATTTCCACCCCTCCATACCCCCAGAACTGAATAGCTTTTTTAGCAGGTTACAGAGAGCAAACTTACACAGAAATACTCATCTTCCTTTAAAGACACCATTAAATCATGTTGTTGTCTGAACTCAAATCAATACCCATCCATTTCTTATAAGAGTCTCTTACCAAAAAAAACACNTTGTTAACAAATACGTATTTGTATGGCCCTGAGACGAAAGCTCTGGACACCTCATCTTCATAGTCAAAGAAGTCAGAGACATTATACACCGTATAAAAATGGCAGTTTAATGAACAGTCTGTTAAATAATGAATCAGAAAGTTCATTAGTCTTCTATATCCAACTCCTATTTATTTATGTATTTATTTATTTTCAGGATGAACACAAGTTTTACGGCTGGAACGGTAATCTCATGTTCATGATTAATACACCTTGGCTCACAATCCCTCAACCCTGCTTTAGTTTTCCATTTCATTCTTTTGGGAGCAAAACCTGGAAATTCCAAGAACAGATTTGAAGAGCAGCTTGTTAAAATAACTGCCCATACCTGTCATCTCAGTATTAGGAGTGCATTACCAAAGTAAAAAAAAAATAAAAAATCAATCCTGTTATACCTTAAAAGAATTCAAGTTGTTTTGTAATCTAAAGAAGCACATTAGAGCAGCTGGAGATGCCCAGTTGAACTGGAACTACATACTATTAAAAAATTAGCTTGTATATTATGTGAAGTCAGCTAGTTTGTGTGTGCCTCTTATTCCTTATAAATACAGCAGTCACCTGCATTTTATTGGATCCAAAAACAAGCTCAATTAATTTCTCTGATGCTTAGTGAACTTTGGATCAACTCCTTGATCTTATCTGTTTGTCTGTGATACTGAGATTAGGAGCTCTAATTCACTCTGAGTTGNTATGCCATCCATTATGAAAGTAAAGGAACAATCCTTATTTACTATATCCTACAGCCTCCCACTATTAATGCAACATTAAAAAATGCTACAGAATACATTTATAAATAAAACAATTCTGTATGTGCTTACCTAAAATTTAGAATTACCTCTTACGGAGATTAAGGGACTGTTAGGGTCAGGTATAGGGCTCCAAAACATCAAAGAATGTGCTTAATATTTGACTTGAATATGTTTGCCCAGCTTTATTTCTTACTTCAGCTGGGTAACAGATGACCATTTCAACATATTTTACTGCTTTATAATATTCACCTTAGAAATTTTCTTTTTTTTCCTAAGAGAATGAAAGACAGGTTTTTTTTCTTCTTTAAATAATTTTATCCCCATTTTCATTATACTGGGGGGGGGGGGGGGGGGGGGGGTAGAAGAAGATGCTTTCTTAGCAGGAAGTACATTGAGGGTTTCTGATCACTCCTTTAGCAGTGTTTTTTTAGAGCTAACAGTTGGACACAATTTCATCTGTTCTTCTCCTTCCATTCCTTCCAAAATCTCTGCCAAGTCAGAGAAGACAGTCTGTGTATTTCCACCCACCCCCACACTGTTGTGAAAAATGGATCCTCCAAACTGGAGGACACATTAATTCTTCCTAGGATTCTGAACTCCTGATGACCACTTTACTCCTACATGTAAACTGACTACTACAGCTTAGAATGAGCACAGTAAATGACTACTTCCATTCAGTTTCATGCTATTCACATGCACAATTTGCTAGAGTTTAAGGATGTGTATAAAGGCACTGTGACTTAGGTGAATTCTTAAATTCTTTCAAACACATATGAACTCAGGTATTAGACATGGCCTCTAACAATTAATGTGATTTTGATTGAAAATTCTGAAGTAATAGTTCTAAGAAACTCATATATTTTTACAGCACAAAAAATGGCCTAGACAGGGCTATGAAAAAAAAATCACATTTTTAAAGCTCACAACCCTTTTCTATCATTTAAACACCATTGTTAATAAAAAACCCCAAACAAACAAAAAAACAACAAAAAAAAACCACAAAAAACCTACCATGGGATAAGTTTCTTTTGAAAAAAAAAGCATATAGATTGTAAATACAATAGCAAGTTAAAATAAAGTATTTCAACCATTTTGTTGAAGAGAACTGTCCTGCATCACTCCTGCAGTAATTCAGGCTTGGCACTGTGTCAGTTTTTACCATATGGCTTTTTCTTCCCTTGTTGAAAGTGAATCTTTCTGTCACAGAGCAGCTGTTCCAAATTATCAAATCAAATTTTAACCTTACAGTAGACAAGCACTGAACTACAGATTCATGACAGTGAAATAGTTCACCTCCTTGACCCAGGAAGGATTTGTCATTGCTTACGTCTATTTCTGCCTTAGCACAATACATACACTGATTGTCAACGTATCCAAAGCAGGCAAGTATTTGAACCTAAAACTACACATTCTAGATAATGCACTTTTCATCTTCTCTCCCTTAAAGGACCAATGTGAAGTCCAAGCTATTTATGTACCTGTCATGCTATCAAGAATAAAATTGCCATTTCAAATGCAAAGAAAAAGAGACATTACAACAGCAACTCCTCTTATTCAGTTTGTAATCCAAATAGTCAGTTCTGATACTTCTCCCGTAGCATAAGTACTCTGAAGTATTCAATAAAGCCTGATATTAATTGCTGGTTATTTAGTTGTCTGCCAACAGCATGTTTTGACAACATCTTGTGCTTCATGCTGAGGAGGGGCAGACATCCAGAAGATTTTTGTCGTCTCGTACTCATCTTTCAAGATGGCTCTTACTCTAAGAGCATTTTTGTTGAACATTATCAAAACTTATGGCTCTCACTACAATTGCTCTCTATTAAAGTCTAGTACCAGCTGTCACTTGTAATGCAAACCCCTGTTAACCTTTATAAGTTCCACTCTGGAACTAATAAGGGATTGTCAAATAGCTCTATACACAGACACAAGTGGCAGAGAAAGAAATGGGAAAAAAGCGTGTGTTCAATGAATTCACACTGACAATACGATCTTTGTGCAGCTCTGAGCTAAGCTGATCTTGAAAGTCATCACAGCCAGTACAAGGAAAAACATGCTTGGGATGATACTATTAATTTAGTTTTTAATCTTTTGAAAGCCTCCAAAGAAGCAAAGCCATTAAAATGAAAAGGTTATGGAAATGCCAGCAAGATCCCTTCGGATTCTCTATGATAGACATCTATAAAATGTTTGCAGAAAAGTGCTGAAAAAAAAAAAAATCAACAGCAGTGGTCTTGAACATAAAAGTTTCAGAGAACTAAGGTGAAAATCTCCATCTTAAAACGAGGAAGCAAATGTCTCATGCATACTTGTTAAACTGTAGAGCCTGAGTGAATACCCCACACATTCCACTACTTGAGGAAGGTGTTATTTTCTGCTGGAGTCTGGGGCGGGGGGGAGTGACATTTTGTTTCTTGAAAAGCAGATGTGGGGCACGAGAAAGAAACTGCCAAAATACACACCATGTAGCATAGCAAATGCCACCTCTAAACTGGGAAGAGATCTAGATTAAACAAACACACAGTGCAACTGTATTAAGCTGCATTTTGTAGGTCATTAACACTTTTGCAAATATTTCATTCTCTTAGTCAACCTTTCCATTTCCCAGCTAGTCTTAGATACAAAAATGGAATTCTGAATTCTCTAATCATGTCATACTGCAATAGTGAACAACATGGAAAGAAGTATTAGTAGCATTTTGAAAAACACTCTAGGCTCCTAATCAATGGACATAAAAAAACCCCCATATAAATAATTATAATCACGTTTTTGATTAAATACTCCTATCACAGTCTCCAATAAATAGTAAAGATACTTCTAAAGTAACTACAGAGCACTGAAGCACTTCTTTAACTTGAGAACTGTATAGCATCATATTAAAAAAAAAAATCTTTTCTAGTAATTTCAGAACATTTTAAATGTTTGCTTCTTTAGGCCGTGACAAATGCACTCACAAATTATAAGACTGTGACTACGAAATTTTGCCTTTAAAACTTGCATTTTTAATCTCCTTTTATGATGTAGAAACAGGAGAATATTTTCCAAATTTGTAAAAGTCAGAAAATGTTACGTAAATAATTGTCTGTGATCTTTCTTAAGTATTCATAGAATCATAGAATGTTTAGGGCTGGAAGGGATCTCCAAAGGGCATCTAGTGCAGCTCCCTGCAGGGAGCAGGGACACCCTCAACTAGCCCAGGCTGCTCAGAGCCTTGGCCAACCTCCCCTGCAATAGCTCCAGGGATGGGGCCCCAACCACCTCCCTGGGGAGCTGTGCCACTGAGCCACCACCCTATTATTCAGTGCGACATAATTTTTCCTCTATGAAAAATCATCTGTATATCTCTGACATGGCTTTCATAAGAATTAAATAAATTCTAAGCAGGAAGGTAAATCCTTCATTGTGTGCTGTTTATGTATTTAGAGAATAGAAATTGCATAAAAACAATGAATATTTTACAAATAAAGTGATTCATAATTCATAGCTGTCATTTTAGCTTACTAGCTTGAAAGATTAAGAGTTCCTTTGAAAAAATATTTCTCTTGCTTTTTAAAATAAAATCAATTCTTCAAACCAAAGCAAAAAAATACACCTCAAACCTCTGCTTTAAAATGTCTTTTTTTTTTTCAGATTTCATATAAAAATAAGCCTTCTAACTAGTTCCATTAGTATATGATATTCATTTCCTATGATAAATTCCTACATCTGATTAAAGATAACTGTTCCTATACGGAACCTAAGAGTTAAAAGCACACACTTCTGTAGTGTAAGCAACATGTTAAAGCCACTCTAGCATTTCCAAGGGAAACTGTTATCATCCTTGGAGCTGCAGCAAGCACGTGTGTCTTCTGTCCATTTTCACTTGCACAAAGTTGACTAGTTCTTCACAGTACCTTTTTCTCTTTATATATAAACTTATCTTTTATCTACGGGTATAAGCCAGTAAAAAGTATATTTACATCTACAGAGACAAAATGGTTACTTAAAGCCTAGGAAAAAAAAAAAGAAATCTAGATAAATGTTTTTCATCTTTAGCATTAATGATGTTTTACATATTTTTATCTCAAGTACAGCATTTGTTCTACTATAAGAACTAACCTGTGTATGTGATGGTTCAGATGAAGCAGCCACAGATGGCATTCCTTTCATATCTCCTTATATTCCAAGAGAGAAATATGACTTAGGATATGCTCACTATACAACCCGAGGCACTGAATAATTTAGTGTTAGGAGAAATTTTTTGAAGTCATTTTTGCAATAAGCAGGCACACTGAATGAACTTCACCTCTCCCTCCTTTACCCCTTACTCCCATTTTTTTCCATTCAATCCACCTGATTAATAGCTAAAACTAAATACATAAGGAAGGACTGTTGGATTCCTTCTCTTTTTCCTTCGACCTTTGTTTTAGAAAACGTGTCAGTGCTTGTTGTTAGTTACAGTTTTATTTCATAGCAATACATAGCAAATTTACAATTTAGACTTACTCGTTTTCAGCAACTACAATTTAGAAATATATCTTGAAATGAGAGCATGCAGAGACTGGAATTCTGTGCTTTTTGTGTCATTCTGTTCAAGCACATTAGTTTAATTTTCTGTTTGATAACTGGAGCCACAAAGCTTGCATTTGGTGTAAAGGGTCACCTGTTAGAAGCATTCAAAAGAACGCTCAAGCTCATTCATACTCCCACACTGCTCATCGATTGTCCACTTCATGTTTACTATTAAGTGTATCATCATGACAAATACTGTTCTCCATGCCCAGCTAGTCTTTCTAAAGTGCATGAAATGAGCCAACAACAAAACAGACACATTCAGGATGGAAAAGATTTATTAGTCCAAGTCTGCCAGTGCAAAATTTCCTTTAACGTCTGGTTATTGCATTTTTAAAAAAGACCTCCTGAAATGAGGCTTCCATGATATCTCCAAGGAGGTTTTTAGATCATTAGAGAACTAAAACCATTTGTTCTAGCATTTATCCTACATTTTCCCATTTATTTTGATACTGTTGCCCCAGCTAATCAACTTTCACACAATGAGATCTGTTTCCTCTTCGTAGTGTTCAAAATAAAACTGAGCCTAGCTTTGAGAGCTGGACTAGATGACCTTTAAAGATTCCTTCCAACAGAAAACATTCTCTGATTCTAGATTCTCCATGTAAGAATCACTCAGTGGGCAGGTGATGTGAATGCTCCTTTTTCTTTTATCGATCTTTGGGTTGTTCCAAACACTATGCTACTATATAATCTCCTGGTGTACTGCAACTTAAAGACTGCACAAAAGCCTCATTGCCCTTGTCATTAAAATCTTAGTGTACTTTGAATATGTACAGAGACATTAAGAAAAAAATGAGTTGAGGTATGAAGCAATTAGCCAATCCTACAAATAAGAGAGGAAGAGTTGGGAAAAATAGGTATTGGAGATATTAGACATGCAAGAGACCTTGAAAGTTGTCCATACAGAAGCTGAAAATGAAGCAGTTATTTTCTCACTATACAAGGACATAGAAAAGCTAAGCCACCTGACTTAAAACAGAAGGCTTAAACACAGCAAGATGTTTTCTCACACAAGATAATGCACGGCATTCACTGACATAAAATCTTAGAGACTAAAACTGTGAGTCAAAAAAACAGGTGACAGGTCACCAATTCCTATTATACATCATCTTTCTTACAAGATATATTGGAAGTCTTAAAAAGTCGACAGTAGATTGGCAGAAGCTAAAAGGTATACCCAGGAAAGCAATCTTTTATAATAAAGTTTCTTAACCTTAGGAATCTGCTGTTAGCCACTGCCAGGGAAGGCAGACAAACCTCTGATTTGATTTCCTATGTGATGGGCAACAAGTGGAAAAGATGAATTGTTCTTGTGGACTGGGGAATAGGCTGGAAACTATCAGAATGTGTTAGACTTACTGTGCAGTTTGAGACAGTTTGTTCTTTTCCCTAACTGGAACCAAGTAAACACACTAATTCTAAAAGTACTACAAAGATGTAGTATGGCCAAAAGGCATGAAGACATAATTTAGTAAAGATACTGTGAAAAAGAAGTCCTATTCAACCATAAAATATTACAGGAAGATTAAATAGAAAGGATAACTTTGATGCAAGTGCTGACAGAGCAGTACTAATAGTCTACAGTGGATGACATACACCTTATTTAGTTAACTAACATACATATTAGCTGAGGGTGGAAAAAAAGAAGTGGCCTTTACAACATGTTTCCCAACACATCTTACTGATACAACTCAGGCCCTCAAAAATACTGGTGCAAAGGTATTTGACAGAGGAGGTGTTAAACTTAAGTTATGTAGACCACAAAGACCAGAATCCCTCAAGGTGAGGCACACAGTTCACTGTTGAGAACTCATTTTCACACACACACACACACACACACACACACACACACAGATGAGGACAAGATAGGTCACAGCAAAACTGGTCCTACTTCTGTAACTGACTGGCCTGTAGGTATCTTACTGGTGTATGTGTAAAATGCTTCTGAGTTGGTAAGACCCAGAACAGAACAATAATCTTTCCAAAAAAAAGAACCAATGCACAGAGTAAAGCCAATAGTCCAATCCTGGCTTTTCAGAGCTTAGATACAAATGTGTTACAACATCATATATGTTTTTTATGTGTACACCAATAAAAAATGGCTTGAGACTTGTGTCAACTTTTGCTATATTCAGAGAAAGAGAAGCAGTGATGAAAAGGTTACATTTTCTGTTATTTAGGGCCATGACTGTGCCTTCATATTTTTCCAAGTACCAAGAAAAGATGTTCTGAAGGAGATAAAAGTACCATTACGGTTCTTCATTTTAATCATCAGCAGTTATCTCCTGCTTATACAGAATCACATTGGTTCCAAAAACAGTGTTATGGATTCCAACAAACAAAACCAGCAACAGTCAGAATGTAAGAATGAATAGTGACAGACACTAAGTTGTTGGTGTTTTCAACTACTGAGAAGACAATTTCTATTACTTATTACTCTTTCAGACTTCAACTGAAAAAATTGTTTTCCTAAACTATGCCTTCATTCCAGCCCATGCTTATAACACCATTTCAAACCTTCTTCAGACTCTACGACCCTGGCTCTACCACTCTCTGTTGACAAAAAAAGATTAAACACAAACAACCCCAACCTTAAACACCAACAACCTCAAAGAAAGAATAAGAGGAGAAAATAAAAGAAAAAGAAAAGCAAAGGTGCAGAAGCAGCCTTGAGCCTGAGGTCAAAACAGTATTTCTGAGCTTTCTAACTCCTGCTGAGTTCCCAATGCTGACAAATGGGAGGTTTTGAATTACAGACTGCTTTTAGAGTGCCACTTCAATCACATCACACTGAAAATATTTGATAAATATGACTCCCAATAAAAGTTAGTAGAACATAATATGTTAAATCAAAATAAACTAGAAAGACCTGTCACTGTTGTTAATGGTTTCATCATATATCACTCCCTTGATCAACATTTGGTGAGGAAGCAGAAAAAAACCCAAATGAAACCAACCAAAACATTTTGGGAAAAAAAAATACCAAGCAACCAAGAAAGAAGAAGATAGTAGTCCTATGCTCTGATTTTATGCCTTCCAAATCACATATGATATACACACATATGGATGTGAACTCCTAATCTCTGCAGAGCTCAGTAGAAGATGCCTCGCCTACTCAAAGCATTTGGGAACCTGTTTTTAATAAAACAATTTATTTTATGATACTTTATTTAGCTCAATTTTTGCTCAGTTGTAGCTGATGCTTTCTGGAGTGACTGTCATTTTGTGCTCATGTGTAACTGAAATTCTAAACCAACAGCTTTCAACCATTTACAAGGACACAGGCTCTATAGCAAGACTATAAACATTGGTTAAGAGAGTATCACTAACATTTTAGCATTTAAAAAATGTAGTATAGGAGGCCCCAGATGAAGCATTTCTGAATAATGAAATAACCTCCCCTGGATTCAGTTCTTAACAGAAGAGTTTAATTTTGTTTTCTTAATATTGGTACCTAACTGCACAGAAAATGATACTCAAAAGATTAATCTCCCTGTTGATTCATTTTGAGGAGAAAACCAATTTAAAATCTGCTTAAAAGCAAAACCAACTAAAACGTACTGTTATTCCTTTCCTCCCAAACCTCTCCATCATTTTCTGAGTAAAAGTCACCTTCATTTAAGCATCAGTTTTTAGAACTACCTGGTTATGGTTTGGTGGAGTCTGGTTTGATGGGCTCCTAGTAGCTTCCCGGGAGTTACTTAT
This sequence comes from Ceyx cyanopectus, assembly GCA_013401355.1. Classification (NCBI taxonomy): domain Eukaryota; kingdom Metazoa; phylum Chordata; class Aves; order Coraciiformes; family Alcedinidae; genus Ceyx; species Ceyx cyanopectus. Next base: position 42,314 of record VYZU01070918.1, read on the forward strand.
TTGACATAAATATTGCTGTAGGACTGATGAAAAAGGAATAGTTGCTCTCTCAACAAGGTTCAGAATATTTGTGTTTTCTGTTCTTATGGATACATGCACACACACATGTACAGAAACACACACCCCACAGGAAATAGCTACTGGTATTTTTAGCTATTACTGTTTAACTTTTACCAATTTATTTAATGGAAGACACTTTTCAACAGCCAGAACCCTTTAAGGCACCCTTTGAATAGAGGTTTAACATTCAATTAGCACAAAATTTGAAATGTACTTTTATAAAAAGCAAAATGTAGACCACTATTGTTTTGGTTGATATTAAAATCAGATAAATAAAATATGCATCTAAATTTTAAAGACCATTCCTAGAAAATCTCAAAATCTCTGGTGTAGTCTTGTTCATGGAAGCATTCACATAACCACAGTTTGCAGAAACCAAAAGTTTAGAGAAAATTCTTTTGAGTTAAATATATAACTACTCAGGAAAACACCATTTCAAAGTTCAAATATTAGTTTTCAAACATATCTGCATTTAGGAACTATGCTACCGAAAACAATGCCAATTGTTTCTGACCAATCCCAATTAATCAACACAGCTCAACAGCAGAAGTTATAAATCAAGCCACAGAATTAAAAAAAAAAAAATCACAGAAAAAAATTAATTGACAAAAACAATGCATTTGACAAAATATAAACTACTGAAAGGAAGTCCAAGAGTGGTAAAAGAGGCCAGATTTGCTACACACTGTATTAATTAACAATCAGTTGTTGATTGTTATAAAATCTTTTAGCAAATTCCATTATTTACACAGATTAAATATACACCGCTTTCATGGTGATGTTATGAACTAATTTATTTCTCTCAAGATTTTTGAGAAAATGAACATGACCCAATAGACAGAGCAGGGACAGAAAGCGAAGCCCCTGTTAATCGAACTATGAACACGGAGGGCATTGTTACCTTGGCACGCAAAGCCTCTTTCTTCATAGCCAGCATTACACAAGCACTTCCCTATGGGCACTAGCCATTCTCCTTCTGTACTGCAATACATCCTGGGTGGCTCTTCCTCCTTGGAATGATTGACACAAGAACCCCGCACCTCCACCAGTGACTGGGAGTCCATAGGTACTGTATCTGGAAACACAGCCAGATTCTTGACAGTGAAAGGGCACTTTTTGAAGTACACTCGCACTGAGACTAAGGCAACACATGCACCTACATCTTGAAAAGCCAAATAAAAGCCTTTCCTGCTGACAGGCCCCACCTCACGGACTTCTGTATTCAGCTTGAGAATGCGGTCCCCAAGATCCATCTGGGTGAAGCTTTCGTCGGCCGCGATGGTGTCGATTTTGGTAAACTGATGCTCTCTGAACTTTACCAAATGGTCGTCGTCAGACTCCATATAATACAGGTTGAAGGTCTCTTTGCAAGTGCCCAGAACTAGAGGAATGCTATTGCAGTCCCTCAAGGTAAACTTCAGCTCCACATAGATCTTCTGAGCTGAATTGCGTGGAATCCAGTTTGTTCGCAGCCAGTTGTTCTGACTGTGATCCATAACGTTGCACACTTGGTAAGTTCTGATGGGAGTGTAATGCTCATCAACACCACTTATCTCTTCCCACTGGAATAGAAAAGAAAGAAAGAAAAAATATTTTAACAATCGTAGTGATCAAAATTACATTTTGAGACAGAGGCTGTGAAAAAGCAAAAATCATTTTGCTTGGACATTACTATAAAATAGACAATAAAGTCTGGTTGAACTGACACGTTCTTCCTAATAAAACATACAAACATCTTAAAAGAAAACTGAATTCATCATTAAGAAGTTTTTACCAAGTTATTTACAAGTAGCATAAAAGAGACTCCACAGCTGTTCGCATTATTTTTAAATAATTGAAAAAATACAATTTAAAATTGAATTTAAAACTATATGCAATGCTGTCCTTAAATTGTGATCTCAACATGTCTTTACTACAACACTCACCTCAAACTAAAGTTTGCTAGGACACCACATTTTCACGGTTAGAATCAAGTTATACTTCAAAATCTAAACAAGATTTAAAATCTTACAAACAAAAGCCAATGTCTCCCATTGAAATTACATATAGACATAATAAAATGTCATGGTTTCAAATTTATTCAAAGCATGACAATTGATTTTGAATGGGATACATGTCCTCTGGAGAAGCAGTCAAGTTTAGCCCAGTTTCCAGAGTTATTAAAAATTACCAGAATTATCTTGGTTATTTAATTCTTCAGTGAACTATACAGAATATGACACTAAAATGTTTTGGGATATTTTTTTTTAAGAATATTTATCATTTGTTTTTACATTAGTCATCAACTGACAAATTTCCTTGACCCAGACATAGAAGGAATGGGCTTCCTGTTAAGTCCTACATTTCCTCTGAAGGCACATTATAGAGAGGAATATTTATCAATCACAGGAACAAAAAAAAAAAATACCATATGCAACTAAGTAAGTTAAGAGACCTTTTTTTTTTTTCTCCCTGAATGGATGACTAGGACCAATTTTTTTTATTTTTTTTTTTAAGGTGCTCACATTTTGAACTTTTATCCAAACAGGACTTTAAGCTGTTCTAGTCTTAAAGAACAAAACAAAGAGCCTCATCACTAAAGTGACAAAATTTCAGTTCATTAGGATGAACAAAAGCTGTTACATTGATGTGATATTTGAGGTCTCAGTCTAACAATTAATTTTACATAAGCACCTTTTGCTGTAGGACCTCCGTGCACTGCAGAGCAAACATTAGGAAAGCAAAGCACTATTCCCACTATACCAACATGGAAACTGAGGTGCAGAAGTCTTCACTGTCTTTACAGTCTCCCAGTTTTACAATACATGCATCGCACACAAAGAAATAATAATAAAAAAGAAGTGGCCACACCAGAGTAACATCTGAGATTTCTCAGTCCCAACCCACTGGCTTAAGGAAGTTTTGATATGACTAAGAGCTGTTCTGCACAATGAAATTGTCCACTCATCGCTGAAGATGTGATGTTAAATCACGTTATTAAACCAGTAGATAAAAGCAGTATAAATATTCTTCCTTTCTTTGAAACAGAGTTTATTTTAGTTCACTTTACAGATCTGAGTATACACAAGCTTTATCTCTTCCTGGCTAGCTGAACAGAGTTAAAACCACAGTCTTGGCTGTGTCCACGGCAGCTGAAATGCTGCAGCGAGCACTGCCAAAGAGAGCCGGCGATACAGGGACCGTGAGCCACGGCCACCCCAGAGCTGGGCACCACGCGGCAGCCCACAACACAAGGATGAGCTCTTGCCTGCCTAAGAGGCAGATGGACGCTGACTCCCAATCTCTGCCAAGTTCCCTAAACTAAGTGGAGGACTCTTCTCTGACAGATGACCTTGAACAAGTCCAGCCCCTGAGCCAATACTGATGCAAAAAGCCATTCATTCAGACACTATCATCGCCTCCCATGAGGCTGGATGTACCTGATCAACTGTAAGTCTTAGCTGGACAGATAAAAATCCAGTTACAACAACTGAATGAAACTAGGTAAGAATATATAATGAAACAATTTTATGGGCAGTTAAAGAAGTTCACATTGATCGTAAGTGATCTACTTATTATCTCTTCCATATAATTTCTACTCAGTTCAACAGATTTTACATCCAGTGGGAGACAGGATCAGGATCTGCAACAAAATCAGGATCTTGCAGAATTTAAAACATTTCCACAGAACGTGTGATTTTTTCTGAACGTCTTATTGCATGTCTTTTGTCCAGCAGTTGCTTACACTAGATGCTTATGCTAATAGCTGAATAGAGATGTATGAGTTGCACAAAAAAAAGGTAGCACCACTTCACCTAAAAGTTGCAATTATAACGTCATTAATTTCCCGTGAAGACCAAATTGCTTGGAAATAATTGTAGTCCATGTTAAACCACTCACATAAATAAGAAAATTTCATATCTACCATTTAAAGTTGAAGCATTGCTGAATTGCATCAGCCTCCAACAGGGTGCTAACCTGACCAATGTACTTTAACTGCTGTAACATTATGGCAGTTGCATCTGTCGCTTTAGACAGAGTTAGGGTGAAATAAGTCACTAAAACTACACAAAAAGTGTCCAAATCAGAACATCTACCAGATTCAAGTAGATTTGTGACTTGAATAATTTTCACCAAACTAAAAAACAAGCAGTACCTTTGCATTGCTTGCACAATTTCCCAGTAAGCTATCACCATCCCCAAGAGATCTTAATTCTAAACAGATTATCAGAACATCAAGAAAATTACCCTTCCATGACCCCTGAGTTTTTTTCTATTAAGTAAGGTTTATCAAACACCATTATTTGTAGCTGATTTAATTTTTATTTAACTAGATGATCTTTAAGTTCCCTTCCAACCCAAACCATTCCATGATTCTATGAAGTTTGTTTTCAAATCTTGGACAAAAACAGACTGCAAAAATAGTAAGATGCTCCTTCTAATAAAGGACATACAGCGTCCTTACAAGAAAAGCTCCAGAAAAGGTGCCCTTACTGTAGGAAACAGGAGAGATGCACAGAGATGAGAAAAACATTTTAAAATAAGAAGTATTTAAGGTATTTTCAACACATGAGGAAAACAATCTGTTGGGAGGTAGAGGATAAATAAACTGAAGGAAGAATCCAGAATTACTATGTTGTAATTAAAATGAGTCTTTGTATCTTAGGATAGAAAGAAAAGAACACTGTTCTGAGTATGCAGGAACATCAATAACTAGGGCTTGAACAGGTCAAAAAGCAGGTAAATATAATAAAAAATAGGAGACTGAAAAGTCCTAAAGATAAATTCAGTCAAAAGGGAAATGAGACCATTAAATGGAAAAAGAAAGAAAACTTGAGATCTGAGGCAGATAATTACTCTATATAGGGCAACCANCACAATTTCCCAGTAAGCTATCACCATCCCCAAGAGATCTTAATTCTAAACAGATTATCAGAACATCAAGAAAATTACCCTTCCATGACCCCTGAGTTTTTTTCTATTAAGTAAGGTTTATCAAACACCATTATTTGTAGCTGATTTAATTTTTATTTAACTAGATGATCTTTAAGTTCCCTTCCAACCCAAACCATTCCATGATTCTATGAAGTTTGTTTTCAAATCTTGGACAAAAACAGACTGCAAAAATAGTAAGATGCTCCTTCTAATAAAGGACATACAGCGTCCTTACAAGAAAAGCTCCAGAAAAGGTGCCCTTACTGTAGGAAACAGGAGAGATGCACAGAGATGAGAAAAACATTTTAAAATAAGAAGTATTTAAGGTATTTTCAACACATGAGGAAAACAATCTGTTGGGAGGTAGAGGATAAATAAACTGAAGGAAGAATCCAGAATTACTATGTTGTAATTAAAATGAGTCTTTGTATCTTAGGATAGAAAGAAAAGAACACTGTTCTGAGTATGCAGGAACATCAATAACTAGGGCTTGAACAGGTCAAAAAGCAGGTAAATATAATAAAAAATAGGAGACTGAAAAGTCCTAAAGATAAATTCAGTCAAAAGGGAAATGAGACCATTAAATGGAAAAAGAAAGAAAACTTGAGATCTGAGGCAGATAATTACTCTATATAGGGCAACCAGATGGCAGAAAGGACATGCTCCTTTTCATTTTCTTCCTTCAGTCTATTCTGCTGCACTGTCAGCTTCCCCAGTTTCCACCCTCAGCTTCCCAGAACTATCATGATCCCATACAGAACTAGTATGGGGTGAGGGGCTAATTTCTACTGAATCATCCCTCCTAAATAGCACATCATGCAACTCTGCAACCACTCTTATTTCTGCAGTTAACAAGAATGTAATGAAGGAGGCAAGAAAACATCCAACAAAATGGCCACCGAAATTTAGTTAACATGGAAACCCACTTGGAACTCCAAGATAGTCTTCTGAGGATACCTCATTTTCCCATACAACATTTCATCTTGTTGAGTCTTTGCTAAGAGAAAATAAGAACCATTTATGTTTTCATCCTCCAGATACACAGAACAGATAAAGCAGCAGTTATCAAAGGGATACCAGAAATATGGAGTGGCTATCATAAGGAGAAACTGACTACAGAGCAGCAACAGCAGAGAATTTGGGCACAGCTACATTTTTTTGGAGTTAGTAAAGACCTAGAGGAGGTTACCTGGGCCAGGAGGGAAGGAATTGGCACTAGGTAATATTGAGAAGGAAGGACACCAGTGGGAGTTCATCTGAGAACTGAAATCTGTTGAGATGCTGACAGAACAACTGTATGAAAGATCTGTACTTACACAGTGCAAATCAGACACCAGTGGGACTCAAACCTTATTTTCACCTCAACTGCATGCAATTAGTTCAGAAACTCTGGTCCATGGAGCACTACACATCAAAGGATTTCTTCCTACTGTCCAGAGGGAAGGAGAAAAGGCGTGACCACCATTTCTGTATTCACATTATTACACAGTATTTATATCATATTACTCTAGTGCCTTCAGGAACCTCCAGCACTTTGGAAACATGTCCAAGACAAGTGCCATAGCACCACTCCCTCCCCGGCATGTAATCTGACTTTTGGAAAGTGTTCTTTTGTTTGCTTTTCACTTTTTCAGTCTTCTTTGGATACTGTCAATGGCAGGAAGCAAGAGAGTGCTTTTGATAGTATAGAAAAATCCCCAGTGAGAGTGTGGAATTCATATGCTCCAATCATACTGACTGACAAAGCTGGGACAGAAAGGAGGTTCTTTTCCTGAACAGATTTACTAGAATGTGCTGGACTTACAGCTTTAGGTTTTTATTTCCATTTTCTTTACAAAAGCAAATGTACAGAAGTGAATGTAGGCCACCTCCTAGGTTGCCATGAGCAGTCTGACTAAAAAGTTCCTTTTCAACATGGGAATCTAGGACATGAGGGATCTCTTTCATCCTGCCTTTGGCACACTTCAGTTTTTGTGGTTTTCTGTGTTTCATCCTCTGGCTCGAGCTGGTCCAGAGGAGAGCTGTGAAGATGATCAGAGTGCTCCAGCACCTCCCTGACGAGGGCAGACTAAGAGCATTGGGATTTTTCAGTCTCGAGAAGAAAAGGCTCTGGGGGGGACCTTGTAACAGCCTTCCAGTGAAGGAGATCTACAGGAAAAATGACTCAGTTTATCAGTGGGTGTAGTGACAGGATAAGGAGTAATGGTTTTAAACTGAAAAAGGACAGATTTAGATTAGATATTTAGGAAGAAATTCTTCACTGTCAGAGTGGTGAGACACTGGAGCAGGTTGTCCAGGTAAGTTGTGGATGTCACCTCCCTGGAAGTGTCCAAGGCCACCATGTTGGAGCAAGCTGGTATAGGGGGAGGTGTCCCTGCTCATGGCAGTGGGCTTGAACCCAGACACTCCTCAAGGTCCATTTCAACATTAAGAAATCGAAGGCTACTTTGTGATTTACAATAAAACATATGCAGCTGCATTGTTCCAATACACTACATTTTATCTTTCACTGTCATATTGCTATAAACCTCCTAAACTATAAAAAAACCTCTTACTAAAAATAGAGTTGGATAATTTTTCCAGGCCCATGCCTTATTTGGTATAAGCATCCTTTCAGGTGTCCAACTGTCAATTAACATAAACTAGTAATTCCAATAGTGGTTAGATGTACCTTAAAACTACATAACCACCATTCACACTAGAACACAGACTGGAAATGCAGCGTTGAGAAATCATAACACCAATAGTAATGGAGTGAAATGAGTCTGAAACTTCACAAAAACTTCTTTGTGTTATAATATGTCCCACCTTTGCTTAGAAAAGCAGTCATATCGTTGCTTATTTCTAAATTAATTAAAAAAATATTCTTCCCTGTCATTGTTTTTCACCATTTGTGAGGTGTTCACAAAAGCCTCTACAGAACTACCCATTCTAATTCTACTGAAAAACATGTTTTGGTCTAATAATAAAAATGACCCTGCTCTCATCCATTGGCCCATAGCATTCTGTATAGTTTTTCAGCCAGCCTAAAATAAAAAAATCACTTTTATTATGCCTTGCTGAGCAACGACCAAAAAATAATAATAAAAAAGCACATTCCTGTGTATGCACACTTTCTGCCTTCTGCTATTTATTCAAGGAATTCCCTTCCCAACAAAAAGATCACAATGATAGGAATCTCACACTGCCGACAGCGTATGCAACTTTGCAACGCTTCACTGCCAGAATACCAATTAGCTAATTAGCTAATTTATTTTTTTCCCTGCCTCGGTTGCCAGGCAATTACAATAAAGAGAGGTAAACAGACAAGCCACGTCATGAGCAAAAGAATTCCTGAAGCCTGGTTTCCTACAAATCTGTCTCTCACACCTGGTCTCCAAGGACTCTGATGTTTAATAAAAGGTCAGTGCAAAAAATTAGGAGCATTAATGCCATTTCTGCCTCTCTCTCTAAGATTAGTGTAGACACTATACATTTCTATGAAGGATTTAATAGGGAAAAAATAATAATTTTTAAAAATCTATATATGCAAGAAGAAAAATCAAAATGGTCGAAATGTTCTGTTGTGAGCTTAAAGTTAGGCAAAGGAGGGTTTCATGCAGCACCTGGAAAATGCTAAAATACTCCAAAACCACATGATTCACTTTCAGTTCCTTTAGTGAGATGACTGATCTGCAGGCTTCTGAGATATTACATACTAATACCATATGGAATTATTTTCTTCAGTGCACAATTTTATTAGTATTTTGAAATTCTTTTTTAATAAAAGGAAAAATATTAAATCTGCCAGTTCAGTAGAAGACCCAAGTACATGTGTAAAGTAGACATTCCTTTGAAAAGTTAATTGCATTGGAAATAAGAGATCAACAGAAAGTTTTTCCAAAATTCCATTTCTCTGTGCCAGAGATGCATAAACATGTTTATTTTCTTATTTTGGAACTCTCTGGAAGAGCTACCAACAAATATTATTAGCCAAAAAATTTCACTTTGAGTGACATCCTTGTCAAACTGATATTCTAACTTATAATAAATAATATTCTAACTAATAATATACTAATTTTGTATATTTTTTTGCTGTTGAGGTTAAGCACCCTCCAGCATTACACCATTCTCTCTGTTACTTAAGTGTGAGAAATTAATCCTCACTTATATAAGACTTTAATTTACTTTTTTTTTTTTTANCAAACTGATATTCTAACTTATAATAAATAATATTCTAACTAATAATATACTAATTTTGTATATTTTTTTGCTGTTGAGGTTAAGCACCCTCCAGCATTACACCATTCTCTCTGTTACTTAAGTGTGAGAAATTAATCCTCACTTATATAAGACTTTAATTTACTTTTTTTTTTTTAAATTTACTTTTTGGTGTATATCTGACTCCTCCTCCAAGAGAAGGTGGACAGACTGAGGAACATCAGGGAGAGCGAGAGGGAGATCGATTGCTGGGCAAGATCCTGCCTTCCTTGGGGCAGACGCAGCTAACTGTGAAACCAGGAGACCCTGAAAGCTCCCTGTCCCACCTCCATCAGGATGGCAGTCAGGATCCTGACAATGAGGGGCAATGGCAACAAGTTCACACCCAACGTAGCAGACGTGCTGCTTCCGCTAATCCCCCAGCCTTTCGGGTGCCTGTAGGCAATAGATATGAGGCTCTGCAGGCTGAGTCCTCTAACCTCAAGGAAGAAGACTCAAAAACCTCACCAAGAATTAATGGGGACAAGCCTACCCTGAAACTTCTTCAACAAAGAAGAAACACCGGGTCCTTGTCATAGGGGACTCTTTTCTGAGGGGAACTGAAGGCCCAGTATGCAGACCGGACCCACTGCACAGGGAGGTCTGCTGCCTGCCTGGGGTCTGAGTTAAGGATGTGATTAGGAAGCTCCCCACTCCGGTACAATCTACAGATTACTACCCACTACTAGCATTTCAACTGGGCAGTGACAAAATTGCCCAAACAGGGAACCTGAGGGGAATTAAAAATTATTTTAGGCCCTTGGACANCACTATCCCAGCTGAGGTGCTTCTACACTAATGCACGCAGCTTGGGCAACAAGCAGGAAGAGCTGGAAGCTGTGATGCTAAAGGGTAGCTATCATATAGTTGCCATCACAGAAACGTGGTGGAATGATGCATACAGTTGGAGTGCTGTGCTAGATGGCTACAAACTCTTCAGGAGGGATAGGCCAGGCAGGAAAGGAGGGGAAGTGGCATTGTACATTAGGCAGGGAATTGATAGTCTGGAGATCAGTAATAGTGATGGAATGGTAGAATGCCTGTGGGTTAAAATCAGGGGGAAGGCCAATAGGGCTGATGTCATAGTGGGAGTCTTCTATAGACCACCCATGCAGGAGCAAGATACAGATGAAATATTCTATGAACAATCAGAGGAAGCTGCACGATCACAGCCACTAGTCCTTGAGGGTGACTTCAATCTGCCAGATATTTGCTGGAAGTTGAATACAGCAGCGAGGAAGCAGTCCAGGAGGCTCCTGGAGTGTGTGGAAAACACTTTCCTGATGCAGCTGATGAGGGAGCCACCCAGGGAAGGCTCCCTGCTGACTTCACTTCAGTCAGTGAACTGCTGACTTCACAAGTCCCACATATGCAGGGACTTGTGAATGGTGTGAAGGTTGAAGGATGTCTTGGGCACAGTGACCATGAAATAATAGAATTTTCAGTTCTAGAGATGGTAAGGAGTGGTGCCAGCAGAACTGCTGCCCTGGACTTCAGAGGGCAGACTTCAACCTTTTTGGGAGAGTGGTTGGCAGGGTCCCTTATAACAACTCTCAGTTTTCTGATACGTGTGATAAGAAAAAGTTAATAGTGGGGACACATACTTTTTACTATTTCATGTATTGCTTGTATCATGCCTTCACAAAGAACAAACCCCAAATCTTTAGGAAAAGGGTTTCAGAAGCAGCAGCAAGCAGGAATTTTTAATCATGAAACCATCAAATTGGAAAATACCTCTTCAGTAGAGATAGTGAGAAATATTTACGGCAGAGGAACACGTAAAAATTCACATTTGAAAAGCCTCTGCAGTTTGTTGCTTGGTATTTGCCAAAAAAACACATAAACAGGAAAAGTATTTACATCAAAACACACAAAACAGGTGCATAATGTAGCATTTCCATGCTAGAGTCAGTCTTTCCAAACAATGTATTCTTACACAATGGCATTTCCTAGAGAAATCCCAAATCACCTTACGTTCTTCTGCTGTCATTAGCACAACACTAAATGGACAGTGAAATTCAGCAGTGTTGAGTTGAAGGTAACTGTAAAAAGCACCAGCTGGCTGTATTAGAACTGGCATTCTTCCAGGTCTCAAATGGCTTATTTATATACAATGGAATACTGCCAGCTGTTTAATATTTAGGGCTAATAAATATAATTGGCAGCATTACTGCACAAGGACAAGTAACACAAATACATACTTCCAAACAGAAAATCTGATTTCTTTCTTAGATGATTAAACCAAAGATGTATGCAGAGTTCTGAGCAAATTTTACATTTTAACTTTTTTTTTTCCTTTAATCCAAACAATATTTGCTTGTTTGTTTGTTAAGTGCAAACTGAACAGAAAAAAAACCCCAGGGATCATTGTGCCAGCTGCTCTGAGACCAACTTACTCTTCACCCAGTGTTTTTCCACAGACCAAGAATAAAGAAAAATTTGCAAAGACAACATGCTGAGGTAGGTAGACAGGACACAACACAGGTTTCCAGGCTAGGAAAGGGGCAGTTCTTTACTCATCCTACAGAAAGTGTGATCAATCCAGGAAACTGTCAGACAGTACCCACCCACAAGAGATACTTATTCCCATGAGCAATTCTTCCATGCACATAAAGAATTTTGCCTCTCCCAAGCAGATTATCTCCATGTTAAGTGGAAATTGAGTATAAAACAACCAAAAATGCAAATGGAGTAGCTCTGTGGACATGCTCTAAGATTTGCATCCCTACTGCCAGCTTCCAGGCAAACTTGACGTTGCCAAGGCCACTACACTTGCCAAAGTAACAGTGCAGCAGATGACTGCTGAGCTTGGTAGTCTTCCCTGAAACTCTTGCTGCTGACACCAAACTGGGAGGAGTGGCTGACACAGCAGCAGGCTGTGCTGCCATCCAGAGAGACCTGCACAGGCTGGAGAGCTGGGCAGGGAGAAATTGAATGCAATTGAACAAGAGCAAGTGTAAGGTGCTGCATCTGGGGCACAAAAACTCCATGGATCAGTACAGGCTGGGGGCTGATGTACTAGAGAGCAGCTCTGGAGAAAGAGCCCTGGGGGTCCTGGTGGACAGGGGGNGAGAGGCTGAGAGAGCTGGGGCTCTTTAGCCTGGAGGAGACTGAGGGGGGAGCTCAGCAGTGTCTGTCAAGATGTTCAGGGTGAGTGTAGAGAGGATGGAGCCAGACTTTTCTCAATGTCATCCAATGACAGGACAAGAGGCAATGGGAGTCAGTTGGAGCACAAGAGGTTGAGGGGAAACACAAGGACAAACTTGTTCCCCGTGAGGGTGGCAGAGCCTGGCAGGGGCTGCCCAGGGAGGTTGTGGAATCTCCTGCTCTGGAAACACTTAAGATCCACCTGGATCTGTTCCTGGGTGACTTGGTCTAGGTGCCCCTGCTCTGGCAGGGGGGTTGGACTAAATGATCTTCTAGGTCCCTTCCAACCCCCTAACATCTGTGAATCAAGACGGTGAGATGGGCTCCATTATAAGCAGCTTCACAGATTCTGAGAAGAGCTTTAGGATCTGTGGCCTCCATCATAACTGCCTTAAAGATCCTGACGCTGGATCTAATTCTGCAGATCACAGCAGACAAAGAGAAGTACAGGAACTACTTCCCTTCTGGAAGACCTTCATTCTCTTGAAACTGCCCTCAAATCCCTGGCACAACCTAGCTGGAGAACTAATCTAGAAATGGGAAAGTTTAATTTGCCTTAGTGAAGCATGCTTCATAACTTCAAATGAGAGCATTTAATCTGAAAACTCAGACAACTTCCATGGCAGATGGAGCCCACAGCCAATTCCATCAAAGGCTGCTCAGTGTAATTACCATTATTTAGAGGCATTTGGTTTGTTCTGCTTTTACACACCCATGTTCTTTCTGGATATTGCCCAGCTAAGCAGAATTCTACAGGGACACATCTTCAGCATCGTGTCTTCGTAACAACTTGAAGAGCCGTTCTTTTCATTCATCATTTCAAACCTTCCTTAAAAACTGCATTATTAGTTAGCTACTTAAACTACAAAGTTCACTGTCATGACTACCAGGAGAAAAATGTTAACCAGGTTAACAACTTGTTAACCAATTAACAGTTAACTGTTAGTCATTAACAGCCACTTCTTCATCCTCAGCTTCAACTCAGCTGATTGAAGCAGCTATGACACGCCATTGCCTACCTCTCCTACAGATCCTCACCTAGTGTCCAGATTTAGCCTCTCCTGCATCACTGCCATGGATTTCAGCTGTAGCAATGACCACAGCCTACCCTGCCTCCCGTACCTTGGATGTATACTTAGACCTTTATCTTTCAACCCCTCTATTCAGGTACTGAGGAAGGCTTGTATTCATCCTCGCCCACACTGAATGGTTTTCAGTCAGGTGCACCAAAGGTCTCATCTATGGCCCCCACACAGATGAGACCACATTAGCTAAGAATCAATTAATTGAACCTGTGACAACAGTTTTAAAACAGTTTGGCAGCAGCTCTGCTGTTAACAAAGTATGTGAAGGACTTAATGCTATGACCTTCCTGTAAGAAGTCAGTGAAACCCAACACTTTCTCCCAAGATTGACTTTTTATTCCTGTAGAAGACACACACACACTCTTTTCTGAAAGGAAAAAAACATCTGAACTCCTGTCTCTGCTATCACACCTTCCCTCTAATGGGGAGAAGCCAGAAATAGTTATGAGATGTACTTGAATAGCAGAATACTGTTTCCCCCAGTTCCTTACTTTGGGAAGTACTTAAAAAAAAAAGACAATAAATAATAATAGATTTTAAAAGTAATACCTATACTATCACATAGGGTCTTGAAAACTAGACACATAATGAAATCAGAGAAGAGTCATAACTTTACAAAGACTAAAGGCAGCAATATGTCTTAAAAAGTTCATTATTCTTTTGTCAACAGCTGGGTCAAATGAGTAGTGCTAATTATTATATTTTTACTGTACTTCTATGGAAATTAATTTTCACACCATGCAATTGAGAAAAGTTAGTTCTACGCACATATTTCCATACTTATTTTAATTGAAAAATATGTTTAATACAAGAACTCATAGTTTAACACTTTGTATTTTCTAAAGATAAATTGACTTCAGTTCAACGAGAAAGTAATTAGACTGGGAATTCTGGAGATAGTCCAGACATCTTCTCAACCTCTGGCTAAGTCGCTCTTAATTTCTCAAGGCTCTGAAACATTATTAAACAATTACTTTTCTTATTTCTAGCTAGGGATGAAATAGGAACTCATGCCTAATTTAATATGAGATAAATAAACAGAAGTAACTCAAGCAGGACTTTATCCCAAGACCCTTGAGGAGAGCTGGTATTAGTTAATCTTCACAGTTCTATCCTATAGCAGCAAAGTTGAGATGCCTCATTTTCTAAAAACTCTGATCATTATTGGAGGAACTGTACACGTTGAGGGGAGGAAATTAATAATTTTATTCATTTCATGGAAATAAGCAGTTTTACGTGCAGAAAAAAAACCAACCAAGTTCACAATAGTCCTGTAACCATTGGACAGTTGTAGGTTCAGTTTCAATCTCAGGTAAACAGAAGCTCATAAGATAAAATAGCTCAAAAACACACACACACAAATCCCTGAAAATCTGTTGTTCACACCAGGTTCCATGTATCTTGCACAGCATCTTTGCTGTGGACCTAGGCCATAGGTCATTCCAAGCCCAAAGAGGGGTCAAGGTCTCCTGGGATACATGCAATAGTAAAAGTATTGGCATATTTTAGCGAAGCCTCACAAAGAACCTGAAATTCAAATGTGACTATAAACGTATATTTATATACTTACTATGTGGGAGGCTGACAGACATTATCAGGAACACAAACTCCTGACCAAATCCTCCTAACAAAATTCCTCCATAAGAACTGGTATGAAAATATGAGGCTTGTATTTAAAATTCTAGCTCACTATGGCACAGTGGAACACAATGTGCTTCAAGAGATATGCTACACTAATTATTATCAATACTATCAATATCTTACTGCAGAGATTAAATATGGTTCCTAGAGCTACCCTAAAGATAAACAGGGCTCGTTATCTGTAATGCTGAAAATATTTCTATAGCTTACTTTGATTTCCTCAAGCTCCATTTCTTTGTCATAACAAGCTTGGCTATAAACATAATAATACGGCACTGTAGGTTTTGTATTCAAACATTCCAATTGCCTCACTTCTAGGTCCTGTGGTTTAAAAAAACAAAATGAAAAAAAAATCAAATCAAATAACCTTGCACTGCTTTCAGTAAGACACTGATTACATACTGTGAAAAGCTCAAAATGAAAACAACTGCACAGGAGAAGGTTGGGTTTTTTTTTTCTTCCACAAACTGCAGCACTTAACATCCATGAAAGCCTGCTGGAACGGGGATCAATAAATGTGTGTTTGACTCTTCTCTGCATCTGTGACTGTGGGGGGAAGAGGGGCCAATCAGACAAGGTCCTCGGGGTTTTATTTCTGTTGATGAACTGGGAGTGCAGAGGTTGAGGTTTACACAGAACCAGAGTACAATCAGGGCATCTATTTTCCCCAGAGGTGGCTCCACAGTAGTGACCATATGGTATCCATATTGTCCTGGCAGTGACCTCAACAGCAACGGGTGAATCACCACTGAAAACAAAACCCAGAGCCCACACATTCCTAATCTACAGCCTGAGCTGTCAGGAATCCCCTCCACTGCCGGAATCTCCCTGCCAAGGTGGATGGAATCCAGGAAGAATCCCACCCTGTAGAAATACTTGGAATATGCTTCAAGCCACGGGAAACAGGAAATATTTAGCATGGCTACTGATTTATAAGCCATGAAATACAGGTATACTGATATATACAGATCTACTGAGATGAAATCAAGTTCAGAAGTGCATTTCCTACCTGTTCCACATTCCTGTGTCCCAGAGCCAACGTCCTAACTGGCATTGCTTTGGGAATGGAGAACTACAGCTTGAACCCCACCTGCCACTTACAGCTCACAGCAGCAGCAGATGAGATGGAGAACGTACAAAGCTGATAACCACAACGTACACATTTCCATTTCTTGAAACAATATTGAACAAAATTATTGCTGATTAACCTCTAGGGTGCAATATCCAAAACCATAGTTAGGCAAAAAAAATTAATTGTTAAAATATACACTTTGATGGCACCAAGCCTCATATACCAAAATTTCAAATTCTGTCATGAAAATAGTAATTTGCTCCCAAAGCAGCCCCAGTGTACAAATTTGGTTATCTCCATTTCATTTTTGTGGGGATTTTTTTTTAAATTTGTTTTAAAGGCACTATTTATAACTGAAAAAAAAAAAACCACAACATAACTTTGAGTTTATGGAAGTATATTATGCAAGTGATGCTAAACAGATACTTCATGCCCAGCAGATACAAATAATTTATGCATTAAATATTCTGGGATATTCTGGTCCACTAAATTTAAATGCAATGCTATCTCCTACTAAATTAAAAACTGTTTGCTGAAATTTCACTGTATAAACAAGAATACTTCCAACAGGAAAATCGTTCTATTGTCACTATTGATAAATCTGCAATTTTTTACTAAATTGAATATAAAAAGTCAGTGAAAATACTGAAAAGTCATGCTTCACAAACCTGAACATAATTTATCCAGATTTAACACTTTATTCACTATACACACAGATTTCTGAACTAAAATTATTAATTATTAATTATATGTCTACTTGCACAGCTGTCTTGGAAGACATTACTTAGAAGTATTGCTAAATATAACTGCTGACAGAAAGCCGAAGTAGCTAAAAAAAAAGCACAAGATTTTTTTTTAATAATGAGGCTTCATTTTCTATTATAAATAATACATATCCCACGTGCACCTATTTTGTACTGCTGTTTCTTTTTCCATTTACATTTTTTAACTCTGTTGAAAACTCATTTTCCCACAAAAAATGCTGGACTAACAAGAAAAGGCAAAAGCCTTCTTTGAAAAAAGGTGACGAGAGTAAAAGGATAATTCAGTTCTCGACACCACCTTTCAACTATGCAGGTTCTTAAATTCAAGTATAAAACTCTGATTTTGTTCTTGAGGGCGGGTTTTTTAAATTCTATTTTTGCACTAGCAGTCAGTACTGAAAACAAGCAAACAGAATAAACAGACACGCAAAAAAATACACAAAAAAGAGCAAACAGAAAACAACAAAACCACAGCAATGCAACAACAACAAAGCATCACAAGCTTCGTCTGTGTTTATTCTTGCTGCTGTTGTTCAGCTGCTGTGTGTCGGTTTAGCAAGTTTGGTTATATTTCTTAGATGTGTAGGGAGGACAGACAAGAACAACAAGCAAACCGCTTTTCTAGGTAGATGTTTGACAAGGTTTTTGTAACTGTTGCAAAGAAACAAACATTGAGAGGCTCTCACGGCAAAAATTTGTTGACACAAAACAATAAAATAATATTTATGAAAAAAAGTTTGTTTGTTTTTTTTACAGAAGAAAACTTAAATGCGCTGAACAAATGATTTTTTTTTTCTACTGGTTATTTTTTCCAAGCAGGAAAAAATAAAAATAAAGTAGGGAAAAAATAAATTTAGAGAAATAAAAATAAAAATTAAAACAAAAAATTACAAGAAGAGTGTAAGCCAAGGCAGGAAAGGAATAATTAGGGACAAAAGGATGTCAGACTTACAAGACTTGGCAAGAGAGAGGACTGCAAGTAACAAGAAATAAGAAAAGAGGGGTGGATGATGCTGAAATCAGAAACAGGAAAAGAAGAAATGATTATATAAAATCCAATGCAAAAAAAAATAAATTACTGTGATTCAGTATACTAGTAAGGATGAAGGAGCTGAAGAAAGAAAGCTGTAATGGAATCAAGCAAGAGACAAAGAATGAAAGTTGGGGAAAAAAACCATAAATATTGTAATTTGAACACTAACTATTCCCAGCCACTTGGAAACTTGGGGAAGAAGCAGAGACACCAATGACTGGATGAGCAAGGAGATACAATAAAGGCCAGAGAGAGTGAGCACAGAGCAAATTACTGCCTTTTTGTATTGTGAATACAGAAAGTGTGTCTGTGACAGAGGGATGGGGAGTAGGGAAGACCCAGGGAACTCCTGGCTGCTCAGTCTCCCTCCCTGGGAAGACGATAAAACTGCTAATCCTGTGAAACACTTCCAAGCACATCAGACAATAAAATAATCAGGAAGAGTCAGCATGGCTTTATAAATGGTCCAATCCTTTTCAACATCTTCATGATTGATCTGGATGATGGGTCACAGAATCACAGAGTGTCAGGGGTTGGAAGGGACCTAGAAGATCATGCAGTCCAACCCCCCTGCCAGAGCAGGGGCACCCAGACCAAGTCACCCAGGAACAGATCCAGGGGGGGCTGGAATGTCTCCAGAGCAGGAGACTCCACAACCCCCCTGGGCAGCCCCTGCCAGGCTCTGCCACCCTCACTGGGAACAAGTTGTTCCTTGTGTTGAATAACACTGGACTTAGCACTGACCCTTGGGGGACTCCACTAGTCACAGGCTCCAGCCAGACTCTGCTCCACAGACCACAGCTCTCTGGGTCTGAGGCACCCTCATCAGTGTGCTGTTGACACAAAACCAGGAGGCATGACTAGTATGCCAGAGGGTCATGCTGCCATTCAGGGGGAGAAACAGGCTGACCAAAACCTCATGAAGCTCAACAAAGGGATGTGGGAAGTCCTGCACCTTAGGAAGAACACCACTCTACTCGGCAAAACAGGACTGCACTGCCCACATCATCAGTTCACCGCAGCCCAAACACAGGCAGCTAGCTTTACTAAAAAGANTCTAGGTAGATGTTTGACAAGGTTTTTGTAACTGTTGCAAAGAAACAAACATTGAGAGGCTCTCACGGCAAAAATTTGTTGACACAAAACAATAAAATAATATTTATGAAAAAAAGTTTGTTTGTTTTTTTTACAGAAGAAAACTTAAATGCGCTGAACAAATGATTTTTTTTTTCTACTGGTTATTTTTTCCAAGCAGGAAAAAATAAAAATAAAGTAGGGAAAAAATAAATTTAGAGAAATAAAAATAAAAATTAAAACAAAAAATTACAAGAAGAGTGTAAGCCAAGGCAGGAAAGGAATAATTAGGGACAAAAGGATGTCAGACTTACAAGACTTGGCAAGAGAGAGGACTGCAAGTAACAAGAAATAAGAAAAGAGGGGTGGATGATGCTGAAATCAGAAACAGGAAAAGAAGAAATGATTATATAAAATCCAATGCAAAAAAAAATAAATTACTGTGATTCAGTATACTAGTAAGGATGAAGGAGCTGAAGAAAGAAAGCTGTAATGGAATCAAGCAAGAGACAAAGAATGAAAGTTGGGGAAAAAAACCATAAATATTGTAATTTGAACACTAACTATTCCCAGCCACTTGGAAACTTGGGGAAGAAGCAGAGACACCAATGACTGGATGAGCAAGGAGATACAATAAAGGCCAGAGAGAGTGAGCACAGAGCAAATTACTGCCTTTTTGTATTGTGAATACAGAAAGTGTGTCTGTGACAGAGGGATGGGGAGTAGGGAAGACCCAGGGAACTCCTGGCTGCTCAGTCTCCCTCCCTGGGAAGACGATAAAACTGCTAATCCTGTGAAACACTTCCAAGCACATCAGACAATAAAATAATCAGGAAGAGTCAGCATGGCTTTATAAATGGTCCAATCCTTTTCAACATCTTCATGATTGATCTGGATGATGGGTCACAGAATCACAGAGTGTCAGGGGTTGGAAGGGACCTAGAAGATCAGGCAGCCCACCCCCCCTGCCAGAGCAGGGGCACCCAGACCAAGTCCCCCAGGAACAGATCCAGGGGGGGCTGGAATGTCTCCAGAGCAGGAGACTCCACAACCCCCCTGGGCAGCCCCTGCCAGGCTCTGCCACCCTCACTGGGAACAAGTTGTTCCTTGTGTTGAATAACACTGGACTTAGCACTGACCCTTGGGGGACTCCACTAGTCACAGGCTCCAGCCAGACTCTGCTCCACAGACCACAGCTCTCTGGGTCTGAGGCACCCTCATCAGTGTGCTGTTGACACAAAACCAGGAGGCATGACTAGTATGCCAGAGGGTCATGCTGCCATTCAGGGGGAGAAACAGGCTGACCAAAACCTCATGAAGCTCAACAAAGGGATGTGGGAAGTCCTGCACCTTAGGAAGAACACCACTCTACTCGGCAAAACAGGACTGCACTGCCCACATCATCAGTTCACCGCAGCCCAAACACAGGCAGCTAGCTTTACTAAAAAGACCTGGATCCACATGTTTACTTTCTAGATTGTACCCTCTTCCATACTCACAGCACTCAATACACTGCAAAGAGTTCATCATGGATCCAGCACTGATGGTTTCCTGCATTATTTACAGAGTGAACTGTGGCTGGCAGAAATCGCTTGACTGTGCAAGTGAAACTATCTCAGCAACAGCACCAGCAAGCACAGCACAACCTCAGCAAACCATCACCAGTTTGCAGGTCATTTAAGGTTAAATCGATAACTTCATAACTGCCCTTTGTAGCATACAGGTCACAAAGTTGCTTCATTAAATTATTATGAAAGAACTGTGATCTAAATCAAGGAAGAGAAACAAGAGTCTGTACAGAATACCTGCGAAAGGTATTTTTCTTGTTACATAAAAGCACTTTTAAAGACACCTTCTTCTGTGATCCCTCAGACTCAACCAACATTTTCTACTCCACGGGTCTGCATTGTCCTCTAAGGGTCCAGTCCCCTTCATCATCAGAGATGCTATTCTCACTCCACAGTAGGAACACAATTTAACTCTTGCCAGTCATTTATTGACACTGCTTATTCAGTTATAACAGCAATTTTGGGGTGACTGCACATGTATGATCCAAGCGGAGAAAAGTGAAAGTACGTTAGTTAAAAAATTCTAAATTTAGAAATAAAAAATTTCTAAAATTTAGAAATTTCTGAATTCTAAATTTTCAAATCTGTCCTATTATCTGCATTGATTAAATATATGTTTGTATAAGAACAATCTGTCTTGCAGAAACATACGATTCATGTTAGCATTCCTGTTTTATTACTATAAAAAAATAGCACTAATTTAAAATGGGAGATTCAGCTAGAATTATTTATAATGCACTACATGACAAAGAAACTGAGATTTACACGATAGAGAATACAGACAGATAGGTTGAAAAAAAAATATGAAGAACTCTAAGTACCTACCCTATAAAGTAGGTCACCAAAAAAAAAGAAAAAACAAAAAAAGAAAAAACCCTCAAATGTTCCTGAGAGCAAGATAATTGCAGGAAAAAGTATTTTTAATGCTATATTTATTACTTGAAAAGTGGTAGCACTAAGGAGGAACAATTGCATAAAGCATAATAGGAATATGTCAGAATGACTTCTCTCTGCTCAGAAAAAGCTTTGAGAACAAATGGTAAATACTATTTTATAACATGGATTTGAGAAAGAGGGTCCCATTACTGTGAACTATCACAGCAAGAAGAATTCAACACATCTCAAAACAGTTCATGTTTTATCTGCCTAAGTGTCCCACTTGGTCCTGGTTTAAAGGAACTACAAATTGTAACACTCAGGTGGACTTTTCTGTAACATTTCAATGCAAATATTTGCACATACAAATGGACAGACTCTGCTTTTATTTCACTATTTATTTATGTCACTATCTTAGCTAACAGGACCTAACTGGATTGTTTGGCTAAAAACATCATTCCGTTTCTGCCACCAACATTCACCAAACAATAATTGACTAACAAAAAGTAAACACTGCAAATAATCCTATAAATTGGGTCACAGTGATTTTTTTTTCATTCCGATAATTTATCAATAAAAACATGATCCTGTCTGCGGGTCAATCAAAACTATATAGAAATTCCAGGCACTAGATTTGACTGAAATAAGGGAGAAAAATTGAAGCAAACTGTCAAAAGAACTTTTTCTGAAAAGCATTGTTGGCTTCCACTGTTGTTCTGGTCTTTTCTTTTTAGAAAAGTATAGTACAGAAAAAAAATCCAGTGTTTATCTTACATCTGTTAACAAAAATATTAAACATGGCACAATGTTGAACATTTATAAAAAAATTGAGATCCATGAAACTATTATTAACTTATTATTTGGTCTTGCTTTAGCCAACGAAGTTTCAAACAAAATGTCCAAAATCTTTTTCTGTGGGAGTAAAACACATTATCCAGCACTCATGGAAAAACTGAAAAAAAGTGGTTGGAACTTGCTGCAAGTAACTTCTGAGCATAGCCTACGGTAACATAATGCAAGAAATTACACGGGAAAGACTTTCTTTACCTAACAGCCTGTATCAGACCACTCTGATATTCCCTTTCTTTTCCAGTGAAGAGCTGTTTTCCTTAACAGTCACTTCTTTTGCTATTCATTGCTTTTTTTCCCCTTATTGCTCCTTCTCTTCCACAGGAGAGGAGTGTGGAGCAAGCAGAATCCATCAGCCCTCAAGTGATATGAAACATTTGCCCGTTGGCTCAGACAGCAAAGCCCCTTTAAGTCCACTTCACATAAACAGACCTCTAACTGCCTCACAATTATCAGCAATTTGAATCAAGCCACCAAAGCAAAGGTTAACTTGGGAGTAAAAGAAAGCATGGCAGCTAATTAATATGTCAAAACAGCATACTCTTCTAAAGAGTTAATGAAGCTTGGGAAGGACACGTGTGCCTTTTGTTGCCCAGGCCTGCCCGTGCCTCCTAGTGGGGCTCAGTTTGACTAAATTGCATGTTATTAGCAGCCTGGGAGTGGCACCAGCTTTGCCTCTGTGCCCGGGTCTCCCCCTGCCCAGCACCCCACCTCGGCCCTGCACTGCAAGACAACGCCTTACACAGAATCATACATTAGGAGTTGGAAGGGAGCTAGAAGATCATCTAGTCCAACCCCCCTGCCAGAGCAGGATCACCTAGACCAAGTCACCCAGGAACAGATCCAGGGGGGGCTGGAATGTCTCCAGAGCAGGAGACTCCACAACCCCCCTGGGCAGCCCCTGCCAGGCTCTGCCACCCTCACTGGGAACAAGTTTGTCCTTGTGTTTCCCCTCAACCTCTTGTGCTCCAACTGACTCCCATTGCCTCTTGTCCTGTCACTGGATGGCACTGAGCAGAGTCTGGCTCCATCCTCCCTACACTCACCCTGAACATATTGACAGACACTGCTGAGCTCCCCCCTCAGTCTCCTCTTCTCCAGGCTAAAGAGCCCCAGCTCTCTCAGCCTCTCCTCATCAGGGAGATCTCCACTCCCTTCAGCATCTTGGTGCCCTGCACTGGACTCTCTCCAGTAAATCTCAGTCTTTCATGCCATTAGAAGCTCCTGAAGATGGTTAGCCCAACAATGGGCTCCCAACACAACAATGATGAGCAAGGATACAGGATAAATTATGAGGTTTTTCTGTGTAGGCTCATAATGAAAACTATCCCCAAAAATCTCAACAAACCCCCCGAAAACCCCTAACAACCCCCCTCCAAAAAAACCTCCTACCAAAAAACAAATTCACCCTCACACTACCACCTTCAATGAATGTGCATTTATGGTAATAAACTGTGTCCAGTTCTGGAGCCCTCAGCACAGCAGAGACATGGAGCTGATGGAGTAGGGCCAGAGGAGGCCACAGAGATGCTCAGAGGCTGGAACAGCTCTGCTGTGGGGACAGGCTGAAGGAGCTGGGCTTGTTCAGCCTGGAGAAGAGAAGGCTCTGGGGAGACCTTAGAGCACCTGCCAG
>VYZU01070918.1:82096-102042 GCA_013401355.1 Ceyx cyanopectus
TTTTGTACTGGCTGCCAGTCATGGGAATCAGCAAATTTGGAGAACACCTTCTAGTTTCACATTTCACACTACACATTTTACAAACAGCACTAGGACAACTGTCAAAACAGAAATGAGAGGCAAAGGAAGGAAGTGAATAATAACACATATGAACAAACTCCTATAAAATTGGTCTTAAATACTTGAATCTGAAGATCTAAAGTGCTGAACTGTATTCACAAAAAAAACCTGACATAATTACACCTTACAGATCAAGGCACTGATTATTTCAGAAACATCACCTACATTTTTATTCTCAGGGACTACGTACACGAAGCAGAAATAGGGGAAGAAGAGAGAACTTGTGTCTCTATGAAGCAGTCAACTTCCTTCAGGTTAAAATCCTCAAATGATGCTTTTAATGACGGTAAATCATTCTCGTGTGTATGTACCACAGCTTTCCATACAAATGTGAAGAGAAGGAACTCCCTCAGCACCCAAACATCCTCTAGAAAAGGCAGCCTGCATGTCATCAGCCTGCATGTCACCCCACTGCACACATACTTCCCCTGCACACTCAGTTTTCACTCTCCCTCTTCTTGCCTGATGCATCTGACAGCCGAGTCCTTTGCCTTTGCTTTCCTACCTGCAGTATAAGCCATGTTGACGGAGCAAGAATAGTTCTCAAAATGAGCTGCTGGAAATTTTTTCTATGAAAAAATATGCAAGCTGACTCAAAAACACCACATCCATAGAAGTTTGAAACCTTAACAAGGAAAGTGAAACATATAGAAAGATAAATGAACAGAAGTAAAACCACTTGGGTCCGGAACTCAAGCTGCTGGCATTTAGAGACTTCAGTAAGTGTAAGAACCAGACTCATATTTACTGAGTTCTGTGATGTGCTGCTGAGCTCTGAATTCATCTTCACACCATTAGAGTTTAACATTCCTAAAGGGAGATGCTGTTACTATTGACAGACAAAAGATGCTACCCATATGGGAAAGGGAGATGTGATAACTTTTATATTAACAAAATGGTTTATATTTCTTCCTTGCATCCACAGAAAAGCCTTTTCATACACAAAACAAGAAAGACATTTAAAAACCTCTTCAAGAAAGCCAAACCAGCAATTTTTCACAGCCAGCTGGACTCAGTCAATTCCTGGCTGGACAGATAGATGTCCATGTTTAATGCATGGCTATAAAACTATATGCATTTGTGAGAGCTTCTACTTTATTCATCAAAGTGAAGACAAATAACTATTACGGTCTATTCATTCTGCCCATTAAGATATCTGCTGAATCTTGGAAATCAGTAAGGTTTTTTTGTTCAAAAAAATATCACTCCTAGCAGTAAAAACAGGCAAAAAAAAATCTTAAATGGCACAGGAGGCTTTCTAGTTGTTTTTTTTTTTTATTACTCTCTTCACTGAAAAACAGAGGAACCACAAGCTCATAAATAACAGAGCAATGCCAAAATTGTTCTAAAGCCACTGGTATAGTTTAAAAAGCACTGTGTCTTAACATTAAAATTCAGAGCTGATGTTAATTTTTTTAATTTAGCAACTACGTTAAAATGTATGTGGATGACACAAGGGCAGTTATGTTTTGGGGCAAGCTTTACTCAACAAGATCCAACAACTGCTGCCTCAATTCCTCTTGGTCTCCCACCACTCAATTCTCTCCCCACAGCTACTTTCCAGCTCCAGTAAAAGGATGTTAACCCAATGAGATAACATGAGACTGAGCACAGCTACTGACAGAGAGCTGCTGTGGAAGGAGTCACTGCTCCAAGACAAGCTCATTGCTCACCTTCACCTTTTGGGACCCCCAGGAGCACAGACAACCCTTTGAGGAGAATGGTCCATGCTGCCAATAGACAGCACAGGGCACGAAGCAAACATGGGATTAATTTCTTCTGCTTTAACAAACGGCAAGAAAAACAGATTTAACTTGTAAGACACATGGCAGTCCCTCAGTTTACAGCACATTCCTAGCTAGCTATGTATTTGAAAGGTTGTGTCCTTCGTTTTTCTTTTTTCTGCCCCTTCACGAATTCCCTGTCCAGCTTCTCTTCTCCTTCTGGGCAATATTTGCTGTAGATGTCTATTTCACTATCTACTCTTTTCCCCTCTAACATTGTTCCTTTTAGTGCACAAAACAGCTGTCACCTAGTGTGATCTTTCTTGCATTATTATTAGTTTACAGATTTTTAGAGATTTCTGGACATTGAAACAACTCTTGAATCTAATTTTGGTGTTATGGAAATTCCATGTAAACTATATTATTCTGGATTATTTGTAAGATTATTTTTTTTCTTCTTTATTTTTATCGACCCATTATCTCTCATGGAATACAATATGTCTTTATTATTTATTTTGACCTTTTGGCATTCTTTCTTCATTATCATTTTAATATTGCCATTAACCATTCCTTAACCTTTCCAGTTGCCTAGCATACCACATGTATTGCTCACACCAGCCACCAGTGATTGCTTAATGCACTTCTGTATTCACTCTCTCTTCACAACAAAAGGATCTATAGCTGTTTTGAAGCAATAATTTCTCTTCACTTAACCTCACCTCCATGTTTTCCAGCCCTGTTTTTATCCCACTGAATGTCTGCCACAAAATGTGGTGTCAAAATATAATTGTTTATTTCTGTTCATGACATTTACAAATCACCATTCACATTTAGGATGACAGAGGTGAAGGAAAACAAAAAAAAAGACTGTTAACTAGTCTCTTTGTAATGCTCACTGCAGGAGCATTACTTGCATGAAGCCATATTTTATTCTTAGTTATAATGTAAATCCAACAAATTTCCTGCATCTAAAATGGGTTCACAGGTAGGTTAATGAAAACTATAATAGTCTATGGACCCTAGAGCTCTGTTCAGCCTTCATTTTGTCCTAGACTTGCTAGGATAAAAGTGATTCTGTTCCCTGCTAAGAATTCAGTTTATTATATTTATCAGTGTAACTCTTCCAGACATTCTTTACACTTTTCTGTTTTTCTACATAAAGTTTTTTCAGCTATTCCACATTACTAAAAGCATTCAGATGGTAAGTAACTGAGTCAGTTAAAGTCCTGAAACTCCTTGCTAGGAACAGAGATCATGAACATAATTCTGTCATTGAAATGTTTGCATCATGTCTCCATATTAAGAAGCAGTTGGCTTCTTCTCACTCCCAGTCTCCAATATTTCACTCCTACATCACTTCCTTCTGCATCATTAATAGCCAACATTGCACTCAATGCAATTTTTTACTCAGATGTAGAATCACATTTTATGGGAAGTGAGCGTGAACATACTTCCCTAAAGCACTTCTCTCAAATGCACAATCACATGCTTGAGATTTTCCAAAGGAATTTAATCGCTGACTTTCAAATGTACACCTATTTCTAAAGCTTTTTAAATGCCTTAGAAAGCTTGAGTTGATCAACTTAGGTTAGTTTTTCTAAAAAAAGCATAACCAAAGAGAGAAAAAACGGCAAAAAAACCAAAACCAACCAAACAACAACAAAACAAAACAAAACAAAACAAACAAACAACCAACCCCACCAGAGTCCTAGATACTAAACAAACTTGAATTCTAAATTAAACACATTGTAAGAGGTCATGGTAAATACTGTTCACATTAAGTCACAGCACCACCTTTAACTCAACTAGCAAACTATGTTAAACAAACCTACATCACATTTGACCAGTGTTTGTAAACATTTTCAACATGCATCGGTTAAAATACATATGTTCTTAAAAAGTTCACTTCCAAACACTTCAGAAACAATTAAATATACATTCAGTATTTAATATAAAATAGGACAGCAGACATAATCCTGCAAACTTTTGTATATCTGTCATTACAAGAGTCCAAGGGCATACCACCTTCAGCTCAAAGACTTCCTTGCTGCATTGTACATTATTTTCATTTTTAAAGTTACACAAACACACAAATGATATACTTGATAATAGATTCTTTTACTTTTTTAGCCCTTGGAATGGATATCTCTTGTTCTTCAGATTAAAACACAGTTATTCTAATTAAAATTCCCAGTCGAGCAAAACGGTTTTCTTTAGTCAGTCGTCAAAGCTGCTACATTTCAACCCATATAACACAAATTGCAGACCTTTCACTTTGAGTCTTTATGAATGATGGCTTAATCAAGCAAATTAGCTGTGAGCTCAATGCTGCTCTCCACCTTCCACAGCAAGACACTGCACCAGTGTGTTCGCAGCAACCGACTTTTCAAGTAATATCCCACCAATATTAATTCGTTCTCCTAAATATTTTAGTAACACCAACAATTGGCAGCTACTTTTTGTCTCAAAAACGTTCTACATTCTCTCAGTTTATGCTTGCATTTCATTCACCAAAACTTTAAAATAAAATTAGGAATTCAGAAGTGAAGTAATCCACAATCCATCCTCTGCTACAGTAGATGACAATGCAAAGCCTTCTCTTAAAACACTATGTAAATCAAAGATGTGACAGTACTAACACTCAGTAAGTGATTTGTTCCAAGACTTGGTACCTGTTGTCTGCCCATCCAATGTCATCCCCTGTGCTTTAAAACTGTGCTTTAAAGCCAATACCTCTGTGTAGTCAAACGTTTGCTTGAGAGATACCTCCAGTTAGTTCCCATTTTACAAGAGACTAAATTCAGAAGTCCTATGGTCCTGCCAAATCAGTCAAGCAGCAGAAAGTTTCCACCTGGGCTGCACATTTATTTGGTGCACTACTTCATCATCCCTGATGTCCTTCATACACACAGTACTTGTTATTAACATTCACCCCTCTGGATGTTTTCATTGCAAGAAATTGTTCTGCTCTGAAAATCATTTACTTCTGAATATATGCTCCTGAATTACAGTCCCATCAGGAGTGGGATGGCTCAGCTTCTCCTCTAAACATTTATTCAGGCTAAAATACCTCCGTATAAATGCTCTACAGTTCAAACATTTATTGCCAGCTTTCAAAGAAAAACTAAATTACCATCTTGGATATGTTGTTTATTAATAAAGTGTCACAAAAACATTAGTGAAAGTTCAACAGGTAACACAAGGATATCCAGAAACATAAACAACTGAGTTCCAGTAGCAATGTTTGCTTTGCCAGGTTACACATCCCTTAAGTTTGATGGAATGCATTGGACATTATGTATCAAACTGCGAGGCCAGGAAGAAAATTAACTTCTGAAATTATGGTTGGGATCTTAAATCTGCATTAACTGTTAAGTGGGAAAGTGAGAATCCTTTCCGTTTGAACTTGTAGTAAATATTTACACTGGGGTCAAGAAGGCAGTTTAAAATAGATGTTATTAAGCCAGTCTCTGCAATATTAAGAAAGGAGTCATAATCCCAGGGAAGAGTTAATCTAAGATCTCTCCTTCTCAAAAAGCTAAAGGGTTCTGCCTTTTCTCTGGATCATAAAGTCTGTTGTGGCATCTTTATTCCCTACTGGCACATAGCAAAGAAGCTCCAAGTCTTCCAGGTGGAAGGCAGCAGGAATAGCTCCACAAGCATTTTAAATCCAAGTTGCTTTCTGCAGATTTCCATCTTTATTATTCACTCACCCTCACACCTGCCGCCTCTTTCCACATAGTCTTTGACTGTTTAATGTCATTCTCCCCACAGTTCTCATCTTCACTTCAGCTGCCATTACTACCTTAGCCCTCATTGTGCCCTGTTCACCCTCTGTAAAGACAGTCACTTTTTTTATTATTAAAAAAAAAAAAAAAAAGAAGAAGAGAGACTCAAACCCCCAAAGCACTCTTGCTACCAAATCTTAAACAAATAAAATTCCCCTTCAGGCGGAAAATACAAGATTAAGGCTTTTCCACGTCAGGGAAAACACCTTTGTGGTGAAATACTGGAACAGGCTGACATGGCCCTGAGAAGTGGTAGAAGTGTCATCCCTGGAAACATGCATGGTCAAGCCGGACAGGGCTCTAAGCAACCTGATCTAGTTAAAGGGTTTTTGCTAGTTAAAGCTCTTTTGCTAAGAGCTTTTCCATAACAACGTAGTAGAGGACCAGACCTCATTTTTAGGAATTGTGGAGAATTAAGCTGTACTATACTGTTATCTTCGCTTTCCAAAAAAATAGAAATAAAAATCTCAACTCCTCCAGAACCCATTTGGCTTCTACTTGTCAAATTCGTGGCGGAAAAGGAATGTAAAATAAAATACAGTGTTCGCGATGAATGATTTCTAGACTGAAACACTTGACGAGCTACATAAGGCACTTACATTCTAAATGAATCCCATTCTTGGATTTTTTATGCATCATATTATAGACTCCACATTTCATCTCACTCAGCTAAGGAAGCTAGTGTAGCAGTCAGCAAAGCATCATACTCAATATGATTACTCAATACTAAGACAGAGGACACAAGCAAATGATGTGAAGAAGCAGGGACTGTTCAGTCCTTACAAAGAAAAAGCTAAGAAGTTATCTAATTACAGACTGCAACAACTTGAAAGGCACTTAAGACAGTCCACCTCTCCTCAGCAGTAGCAGACTGTGTAAGAAAACCGCCACTAGCTGTGTCTCAAAATATTCAGATTAGGCACCAGGCAGAACTCTTTCCCCTGGAAGCTAAAGCAGGCGCCTGAAGGGATAGCTGAGACTTCATAGTCTCTTCTATCCAAAACCCTAGCTAGCTGTTCACTTGACCAGTGGTTCCGCACTGAGTAGGAGACTGGATTGACTAGATGGCCTCCTGGCAACTCTTCCAACCAATGTTTTATCATTTCTATAATAAGCTGTATCTCTGAAGCTGAGACATTTCAGTATCAAACTTTAAAACAGATTCTAAGTGAAAACTAGACTGTAGCTTATGCCATTCTGTAGCCTGATCCATAACCAACACTATCAACCTCTCTCATCAGTGATCATTTTGGGGCAACATCAGAACTTAAAACAAGTTAATTTAACAAGTTGATTTCTCTATATTAATGAAGTCTAAGCAGGAACTAATTAAAGGACCTGTGATCAAAATCTACCTGAAATGTTCCAAACAATTAATAAAGGGTACAAATCCCCTAATTCCTACCATTCTCTAGCTTTTCTGTGCAGAAAGCACAGTATGTGAATGTTGACATCCAGTTTAGAAACTAAGCTTCAGCAACTGTAAACAGTAACTCTCCTGTAGATTTAAAACATTCACTTTGGGGTTAGCTTTTTCTTTTGTTTAAAAACAAGAACATGAAGAGAGCGATATATTTTTTTTTCCCTGGAGTCTAGCTAAAATCAATTGTCAAGCTCTGGAGGAAGGATGGTGGTGACTGCCCCTACTCATGCAATGCAACAGCACACAAACCACATTGAGCACAGCACTCATCCATGTGCTAAGAGATACCTAGCTATCACTCTGCATGCCTTTATTACCCTTTGGGGCTGGAAATAAAGTTCTAATCTGAGAGATGCTGAGGAATATCAATTAGGAAGGAAAACCAACTGATAGATGCAAAGACTAAAATGTCATAAAGTGACATTCACAGATTTCATCACCATATTGCATATAAGATGGTATTTACACACACTGCGAAAAAACCTTAAGCCCAGCATATTCTTTGTAAGTATTCAACCAGTGATTAAAAGCAGACCTCAAGTATGTGACATGCATTTCACCCTAACACCTTGGACAACG
Source organism: Ceyx cyanopectus (assembly GCA_013401355.1). NCBI lineage: Eukaryota > Metazoa > Chordata > Aves > Coraciiformes > Alcedinidae > Ceyx > Ceyx cyanopectus. The sequence goes on from VYZU01070918.1 coordinate 89,731, forward strand.
AGCCAGACCAAGTACACGAAGAGCTGAAATCCTGACTGCTTGCTGTGTTCCGGAACTAGACAGCCTAACTGAAAGAAACCGCAGCAGCTGCCTTAAAAGCGGTGGCAAGGAACCGAAAAGTGCCGGCCATCAGCCCACCGCGCTCCACCATCGCCCGGGAAGCCGGGTTGGGCCGCCCCGCCCAGCAAGGCCAGGCCCGGTCCAGCACCGCGGGGCGCGCTGAAGGAGCAGCGCCATCTGCCGGGCCGGGACGCATGGCGGGCATTGTGCGGGACGCTCGGCGGGCACTGGGCGGGACGCTCGGCGGGCACTGGGAGGGACGCTCGGCGGGCATTGGGCGGGACGCACGGCGGGCATTGGGCGGGACGCTCGGCGGGCACTGGGCGGGACGCTCGGCGGGCATTGGGCGGGACGCTCGGCGGGCACTGGGCGGGACGCACGGCGGGCACTGGGCGGGACGCTCGGCGGGCACTGGGAGGTAGGCGGGGGAGAGAGGGAAGGAGACCGGGGGAGCCGCGCTGCCCTTGCCCAAACCCACCTGCGTGTCCTCTCCTCTTCTGATTCAGCCCTATGCTGCTCACCCTAGCAGCGCCGTAAGGGGAGCGCTGCCAAGCGTTACCTCAAACACGGTCCTAGACCCCCAGCCCCGGGTCAAGTTTTTAACCCTCCCCCGGGGCAGCTGCACGGCTTCCCGGCAAGGGAGGGAAACCCAGCGGAGTGTCACTGCAGCCTGGTCGGGCTGTGCGGTGAACGCTTAGGCGAGTCCGGCGTCCCTAGGTTACGGATCCCGAAGCCCGCGCTGAGGGACAGCCCCGCAGCGAGAGAGGGAAGCAGCTCCCGGCACGGGCCTCCATCCAGCTGCCCCCCGTCCCTCCCCGCTGCTGCTCACCTGCCCTCCATCCGCCGCGGGCCGAGGCTGGGCAGGGAAGGGAGATCGCTCTCCCCGAGCCTCAGCCGCCGTGCCGGGAACCCGCGCACCTCCCGCTGCCGCCGCTGCTGCGTCTCACACTTGCCACGGGCTGAGAGGAAAGACTGGGAAATCACTCGGGAGAAACTTTAGTGTGCGAAAATAGGAAAATCTTTAAGATAACTCTCGGGCTGTTTTCACAAACAACTCTGAGATGCGGCGGGGACGGAATTCAGCAGCATGCGGGTGTCCTGCCTAGAAAAAACTGCGTCCTAGCCTCGCTGCTTCAGGGTAAGAATCTGGAAGCTATCCGTGCACTTACACGCCTACTTCACGACACCTTTGAAAAGAACAATTTTAAATTGTAGAAAGGACTGTTCTACACGGTCTATCGTTTCACACCGGATAGATTCAGAAACTAAAAAAATAAACCAAAAAAAACCCCCACCACACACACAAATCTAGAATAAATTACATACCAAAACTATTTCGACTAGGAAAAAGAAATTATAATCCACAACTACAGCAAAGCTATCAGGAGACAACCTTTATGAGCATTTTTAGCTCGAGACTGTAGTCACTTCTCTTGTGTTGATGTTATAAAAACAGTCTTAACATGGACTGCAGCATGCCCCTGTGATAAATACTGTTGCCTTTCACGATAGTTACGCTATTTACTTTGTTCTGTTCTGGTTTATGCAAATAAATTCAGCACAAAAGAAAACGAATAAATTATAAAGGAAGCGTTTCTTTACAGAGAAAAACATCTCATGGCAATCAGGCCATTTGAGAGAACTTCTTGCAAATGACTTGGCATTTATGGTTACAGAATTAACACTCTGCCCATGAGGAGAATTATGTTTTTTCTATACTTTGAAAGCTAAAAAGAAAAATGGGGAGCTAAAGTATCGGCAGTTCCAACTTTAAATATCTTAAAAATCTTTATTTAACTCTTGGAATAGAAGCCAAAACTTGCTCACTCTTACTTGAAACCGCAGAAAACCGATACCCAATATTCAGCAACCTACTACCAGTAGGTAAAATGACTGATGAGGCAAATGAAAATGGGGGGGAAGGGGGGTGTCCATATTTTTAATTGTAAAAATAGTACAAGGGTATTACACTTACTGGAAATTTAGCTTTTTTTGTTCTGTTTTAGTTGGTAGTTGCAATTACTTCTTTCTACATAGAAATCTCTTATTTCAAGTAACATGATAAAAATGCTAGTTTCAATAAAGGGGGAAAAAAAAGGCTTTCCTTTCACTTAATGATGATCATGGAATCGGAGTTAGCACACTTTTTACTTTATGTCAAGTTAAAATATTTTTTTTAAATGTACCAAAGCATAGTACCATTATGATCTAGTTGATTTTCTCGAATGCAATGCAGATGACTATTATCAAAACAACCCAACTAAAGAATATCACAGTGCTCCACACTTTAAAAAGGCATTTATTTCTGGTAAAAATTCATAGTAAGAGACAGGCATATATTTATATTTATAAGAATATATTTATAAAATTCTGAAGAACTACATGGGGTTTTTTTTCAAATAATTTCCCTCATTTGTTTAGTGAATGGAATTTGGGTTTTATTGGTTTTTTTGTTTGGTTGGTTGTTTTTTTTTAATTTAAACTTCCATTTTCAATTCATGCTTAATGCAAGCAGCTGAAGATAGTGCACAGATGAAACACAAGTCAAAGCTAAGTAAAGTACACCAGGAGTACATTCCACCCTTGATTGCTCACATACTGCTTCTGAAGACATCATCAAAACTTTCATATTACATTCAGAAAGCAGTACTAAACTATGCAATTGTCACTTTCAAAATATTCAATTATTGAAATAACAATCTGGCATAGTTCATATTTCATATTCAATACCTATTGAAAAGAGTGAAAAAGAAGAGTACAAGTTTGGGGTTTTTTTGGTCATGTTCAGATTTCATTCAAAAGCAGCACACACCCGATGAAGAAACCACCATTGCATTCTGATACAAGGCTCGGAGTGTGAGTAAAGGGATTCTAGTTCAAAAGAGGCAGATTTTTCATTGTCCCTCTTCAAAGCAAAATCATTCACTTTGCAGTAAATAAAATAGTTTCATTCTAGCAAGAAGAAAAGTCTAAAAATGAGAAGGAGCACACACTTGAGTACAGAAAATTGGAAGTGAAGAACCTAGGAAAGCTATAATAAAATTGGTCTTACTTTTTAAACCCATCTTTTTCATGAAGTGAAAAAAAAAAGGAAAATAGAACAAAAGAAATATACTTTCATTGCACCCCAAAAACAAGTATCAGTGAAAAAAAAAAGAACCCATTCTCAATCAGCCATTCTGTGTAAGACTAAACAAAGTCTATGATACACAAAAACAAAATCCCAAGTTAGTCTGCCTGCCTTTCAGAGCTGATATGTAAGTCATGAAGGGCATGGTGACAGTAGGAAACATATGAAGTTGTAAGGAGAGCAGAGGTCCAGCAAAACAGATAAATCTTGATTTTAACAGAATGCATTGTTTTAAGTAGTACTAAGGAAATGCCACTGCTAATGAATAGGAAAAAGAAAGTGTGTAACAACATAACATGTCTGGTTTTACTCTGAAAAATAAAGTACTTAGCTTTTTATTTTGCAGACATACCTTTCAGTTTCAAACTTTATCTTAGACCAATTGTGTGATATCATTTCTTTTCCTTTGAAACTCATTTTCACAACCACCTGGTGATTTTGGTCATACTCCCCACCTTACATACAGTATCACTTAGAAGTTGATAGAAATTGGATGTATCAAACAACAAAAAAATTAAATCAAACTAAGATGTCAATATATATCAAAACTCATTTTTTTTAAATATACTTTTTTTCTTTTTTTTTTTTTTATTTGTTGGACAGTTTGAGGTTCTTTTTCATGGCTCAGCTGTCCTAAGATTCCATAGTGGTGTGAAAATAAGAGACAAGTGTAAGCAAAAAAAACCTCTGTGTGCCCAGCTGAGGGGAAGACTGAAGCATGACACCAGGAAACCCACTGGGCTCTAAAGACCTAGTGCCAAAAAAAAACCCCTTCAAACACAGGACACAACTGCAAAACACAAAGCTGCAGGAAAACAGAAATTATTCCCACTGCTCACAGAAATACTTATTAATCTTGGAAATATCTTCAATATAAATAAACTTCCTGTTCACAGTGGCCTGAATAAATGATTTTCCAATGCAGTTTGAATGCACCTTAATCAGAAACCAAATGCAACTCTGCACAAGTTCTCCTCTGCCTTTGTCTAGTCACAAGGGTTGTCCAAATGCTTCTTCAGGCAGACTCTTTGTCCACAAGTACTGTGCCAGGCTTTGGGAACACCAAGATAAAAAGGACATGGTAGAGACCAGAGGAGGGCCACTAAAACCATCAGGGGACTGGAGCACCTCTCCTATGAAGAAAGGCTTGAGAGAGTTGAGGTTGTTCAGCCTGAAGAAGAGAAGGCTCTGGGGAGACCTTATAGTGGCCTTTCAGTACGTAAAAAAAGCTAGAGAGGGACTCTATCAGGGAGGGGAGCGATAGGACAAGGGCAGCTGCATTAAACTAAAAGAGGGTAGATTTACAGTAGCTGAAGCTTAGTTTCTAAACTGGATGTCAACATTCACATATCGTGCTTTCTGCACAGAAAGCTAGAGAACTGTATTTGTATTCAAAGATTTCTGTATCCCACAAAAATGGTAGATTCGAAGTAGACATAAGGAGAAAATTATTCAGTGTGAGGGTGGCGCCCACAGAAGTTGTGGATGCCCCCTCCATGGAAGTGTTTAAGGCCATGTTGGATGGGATTTTGAGGAACCTGATCTAGTGAAGTTGTCCCTGCCCACGGCAGGGGGGTTGGAAGTAGATGGGCAAGGTCACTTTTCAACCCAAACCATTCTATAATAGTGTACAAAAAAAAACCAAACACCAAAAAGTTTTTACAGTGCCACACGTTAGCCAGTGATTGAAACTGGAACAAATGCAGCCAGGGAGGCTGCCACTGTAGTGATACAGTCAGTCCAGCGTGGCAAACTGCCTTCAGGTTTTTGAAATATAAGAAAGGAGGCAATTTCCTCATTTTCATTTGGATTTTTGGATTCCAACCCCATTTCCATGGATGGACTTAACTCTCACTCATCTCGGTCACACGTGCTCTCGCCTTCCTGGCGCAGCACATTACAGGTGCAGGGAACATTATCATTCTCTAACAGACAAGAACCAGTTTCCATTACTGAGATGATCAGATTGCTTTGTTAAAATGATCATCAGAGTGACTGCTAGGAAAAAGCAAAGTTACTCACACCAGATTTTCAAAGAACTTCAGTGTACAATCGGCAGCTCAAGTACCTGGCCAAAACTTTAAGGTACTCTCAAAGAAGAGACATGTTGCTGAAGAAACTTGGGAACACAGAAAACCATAATAATCTTTATTTCCCAACCAGTCTTCTAAAATTTACTGCCTGCAATTTACTAACTTTGGTAACATACAGAACACCTTGTGGTTGTTTTTTTGGGGTTTGCTTTTTACTTAGTTTGGTTTGGGTTTCTTAACAATTGTCTTTTAGGTGACGGTGATAAATATGAGAGCATTATTTTCCCCAGCTACAAGCAAAACAAGATAAGTGTACTTTCTGTTTTACTTTTCTACTGACCACATTAAAAAGAGCCCAAAGTTTTCAAGTACATAAATACAAGTAATAAACATGTAGAGATCAAGTGACAAGTTGAGTGACTGTGGAACAACCCACTGTGATAAGTCACAAATATTTCAACTTTTTTTTTCAAATTTTCCAAAGAACGTAGAGCTAGAGTCAGATTAGATACATCTTTCTTACTAATCAAGCAAAACAAAAAAGATGCTGAAACCAATACAACTTCTCACATGAATATGCAGAGCAGGATTTAGACTGTACTTTTTGTCCTGTATGAATTATCCATCACATTTCTATTGTACATTACTAAAGTGACTTGCTTTTTTATCCTCCCAACCCCCCCATCTGTGCTGCTGTAATTTATCTGAATTGCAGTTAATGATCACTTGTGTTATGCTTAATCAGCATATCAATAATATCCTCTGTACAGCCTAAGTAGCTCTTCTTTCTTTCCCCTTTAATGAAACCTATAGAAAATGGAACTGGTTTGGCATTACAAAAAGGTTTCCTAGGCAGGTGCTGAAGATGGTTAGTACAGGATACAGGCCTTGTGGCTGTTACCAGTCAAGCTCAAGCATCAGCAAAGCCTGCTATTATATTTTTTAATTCTGTTGCCTTGTTATCTAGAGGGTCCAACGTTTTGTACTTAAGGGATTTTAATGAGCTTGACCAGATCAGTGTTACTGATGCCAAGATTGGCTGTGTGGGATGGTTCAAGGAGAAATCACATTCTTACAGGGTTATTTTATGAACCATGGTCTAAAACACTGCCATTAGAGCGTTCTTTTGTAGGATACAGAAATCTTTGAATACAAATAACTATAAATCTAAACATGAACATTCAGGAATTTCTGGAAAGCTGTTATTATATATGCCCAAGTCAAGGCAGACTTGAAAGAATAAAGAACCACTACTGAATGCTGAAAATGATGACCAATGAATTTGGGTCATTTTGCCAGAAAGCAATCAATATCATGTATTGATAATACAAAATTATTAACCTAAGTAAGAGGTTTATTAAACACTTTGGCTACATTATTTTTTTTTAATTCTTTATGTCACCAGCCTCAGTCTACTGACATTTATGGCTTCAGATGAGAACATTACTGCATGCTGGAGAAGAACTGGCACAACACCAATATTCTCATATGTGAATCAGAGCCTCAAGTGCAGCTCTGTTACCTTTACCTTGTAAATCACTGCCCTGCTACTAGCAATCTTTCAATATGATGCGACATCTTTATTATAACGTTTTTCCAGTAAAGTTTAAGTTCGTATTTTAGTTAGCTCAGAGACAGATGCAGCTATATTTAGCAGGTTTAATTAATTGACTATAAATAACGGGGTGTAAAAAAAAAGCATCTCTTTCACAGGATATTCAAGTTGCTGTCATTTTACAGCAAAATGCAATTTGGATAGGATAAATGTTACTGTTTCTATAATTTACATTCATGTTTTGATACATAAACTTAAAATTTCAGAGTAGCTTGAAGGCTACGGTATAGAGTCTTAGTTCCCTTACAAAAACACTCACAGTAGGTGATCTCCATTAATTTACCTCCATGTAATTGTTAAGGAAGAATTTCATTAACTTGTGAGCACATCGGTACAGTTCCATGATTTACTTTGGCTTCTATATCCACGGATATGACAGTAAACAGGAACAGCATGCAGAAACACACACGAACGAGTTGTGCTGGATTTACCTGACAGAAACTTGCAGAAGCTAATAAAATAGCTTTTAGAGATCTGGGGGCCCTTTTTGGTGGGGAAATGGAGCACATCTGTTTTTCTTATAGCCCCCAAGTTACCCTGTATCATTCCCTACCAATTGCTATAAGCATCCAAGGTAAGCAAGGCACAGCTGCAGGAAGCAGAGCAGATCTGCACAGCTGCAAGGAGAGGAACAGCAGAAGAGCAAGGCAGAAGAGGACAGGGCAGCTTGGGGGGAGGGGGGAGGGGGCAGGAAGAGTGAAAAAATGCAAGTGAAGAAAAAAACAAAACCACTGATGAGTTAGAAATTGCCACAGTTCCCTCTTGGACATCCTGTTTATAGAGGTTTCTTATTGGGAGAAGTCAGCAGGAACAGACACTAGAAAGAAATACGAACCCTCTTCCCACTTCTTCCCCATGAGAATGAAACAATTTGTTCAGAGACACAGAGAGAAATCTATGCATAAATTCAAAAAAATAAACCAAGCCTTAATCTTTAAATGCTGCTAAGCACCTGAATAACCTTTAATATCAAGAAAATACTACTAAAATAGTAACAACTGAATCCCACAAGGCAGAGATGCAAAGGTACTGTTACCGCTGATCTCTGTAAAAGTGATAAAGGTGAAGTGACAGCTTTCCCAAAGCCACAGAAGAATGACAAAGTGGGTATGCATGATCCTACAAACCTACCAATGAGCAAATACCTGCCAACACCTAGAATTCCAAATGCAGTTGGTTTGGGAAAAGAACAGCGGATGGAATCTTAGCTAGCAATTCCTCACCCTTCTCAAGACTAGAGTCAGTGTTTCCCAAGGATTTAGAAGGGGCAGTACACTCTGGCAGAGGTTTGGATACAGACACAGGCAGAGAGACCCATGAAAACTTCTAGTTGTCGTCATACTCAATTTGAGAAACCAAAATAAGACTGCCACAGAGGAAGGAAGCAAAGCATCTCAAGGGTTGGCACAAGTGACAGGACAGCAAGGGAAGGAGACACAGGTCTCCTTCAGCAAAGACTCAATGGCACAGCCTTCTCTAAAGGCAAGGGAAGCTCCAGACACTAGGGCTTCAGCCTGCCATGTAGTTTGGTTGGTTGGTTTGGTTTTTTTTTTCTCTTGGGTAATAGAATGCAAGAATGGAAGAGCCTCCTTGCATTTTTGTGCTATATAATGTAGAGAGTGAGTAATGGGTTGTTCCTACACACAAACACTCTTAGGAACACTTCCAGAGACAAGAAGTTGGGGAGTGACCAGATGCCACCACCACTGGACAGCAATGCACTGATATGAAGTCATCAAAAATGTTAAAAAGAAACTGGGGGCAAACGTCATGTAAAAATGGAGTTATCAAGTTCAAAAACACAGACTAAGACTGAACTTCTCCAAATAGCACATTTACTATGGAGAAGTAGATATAGATACATGGTAAATTTAGATCTGGATACAAGGTAAATTTAAAACAAACAAAAAAACCCCCAAACAAACAAACAAAAAACCCAACAAACCTCAAGAACTTTATTTAGACTTTTCTTTAATAACATTTTAACTCACATGTTACACTAGTTGAACAATTCAGCACAAAAGTTACCAAATAAGTACTTACATCACCCACTTAACTTCCACACATTTTTCACCTCCCACTACTTCAATCTGAATCAATTAGCAAGCAATAGAATTAAAACAGTCCCACTGATATATTTTAAAACTATGCATTGTGATAGAAAAAGGAATAGTACTTAAAGAGGACTATTTTTTTGTTTTGCTCAATGCATCTCTTGCTTTCATTTTTTCCAGTAAGAGTGAGCCATTCCTGGGAACTACATGTAATGCAATGTATGTTCTAAACAGAAGGCACCATAGCTATGTAAGATGCATATTTCAAGTTTAGAGCAGACTATTTTTGAAGCTCCAAAGAACCAGAGCTAGTGCACTGAGTCCTCTGAAGAGGAAACAATGATTAAATAGCACATTGGGCTGTAGCAGCACTTTTCCATTTCACAGTCTAGTGAACTCACCCCATGTGATGGGTAGGAGATCCAGCCCAGCTCCCCTTGAATTGTTTTTGAATCCAGCAGATTAACTACAAAAGAAGCAAAAACGAAGAGGAATGAGTTTCATTTGCCTCTGTCCAGTTAACCTCAGTTACCTGTTCCAAAAGATGTGTTTATTTGGGGACCCTGTGAACAGTTGATTTGTTCAGGTGGCTTGGCAGTTAGCTACAAAGAAGAAAAAGACAGACAAATCAAAAGGATTTTCTTGTTTATCTTAAAACACAACATGAACAGCAGACTGGGGATCTTTTCAAAACAAAAAGAAGTGACAAAAAACAAACAATGGTTCCCTGGCCCAATTAATTAGAGCAGGGGGTGGGAACAGAGCTCTTCTATCAGCTGCACAAATTACAGCGTTCTCCCCTCGGACGCCTGAAATTTGGGTCAATGCATCTAATGACATAGGTGAGATGTGAATATTTTAATCATTATTTGATTAAAGGCTTGTATTTGGCATATATAATTTTCTCAGAATAAAGGGAAAAATAATGAATGCTGATTTAAGTCTTTCCTGCAGTTCTTTCTTCTGATCTAATTTGTTCTGAAATTGTGTTGCAGTAGTGAATTGTTTTCTATATGTCATATGTAACACTTTAGGTACAAAAGTAATTAGTTACAATGTTAGAAGTACAGACAAACCTACTTTTAAAGAGGGTCATCAATTCATTGCTAATCTTGCTGTTATCTTATTTTTTTCAGTGTCATGCAACAATTTTCAGAGCAAGAAGGAAGATTTAATTTGTCAGCAGTCTGATACAGGTATTTTCCAGTCAATCAAATCACAGTGTTTTTATACACATTTTAAAACAAGACAGATATTTAAAATAAATAATTTAATAAATGCAAATTAAAGGCTATTTGTCTTTGGTATTTACAAGTGTGTGTATATACATATATATATATATCATTTCCCAAACTAAATGTTTATTTATCTGCTTGAAGCAGCAGTGAACTGATACAAAGTATCATAAAAAACTCCAGGTTCTATATAAATAAAAAAACAAATGAAGCATTAGTACACGACATGACAATACTGTTCATAGCCGCACCCATCTGTGCACCTTCAATATTTATTATCTGCAATTTGGGCTTACTTTTGTTGTGTCATGTTCTATCCCCTCCCCCAATTTTTTTTCCCTTCAAATTACTGACAATGAAGAAAAATAATCCCATCACATGCAAGGGTATTGTAACACCTGAGAATGATAGATTTACTAGAGGTGGTCACTGTAACAGCATGAGCAGCTTTAGCTTCTATTTGTAAACCTGAACAATCATCACTGATGCCAGAACAAGATGCTCTGGATACTGATTCTCAGAGAAAATAAGAGAATAGGACTAGGAAGGGAAAGGATGAGGGAAAGTATCTTGGAATCCGGAATTAATATACTTGCATCATTTCACCATTCTCCTTTTAATTACCATTTAATTTTGGACATCACTTTAAAACAGAGAACTATGAAAGTGTTCTTTTTCCGGTTACTGGGATGTTCAGGAGCAGACACAGAAGGGAAAACCAGGTGTACAGTATTAGCAAAACCATGTTACAAACAACTATAAATATACACATTTGTCTACATTGGCCTTCACACATTCGTGTTGTGTATGTGTCTATATACGATGCTCTATTACCATGAATGAGCTTCTCTGCCACCTATGAGAGGAAAAAATGTTTCCCCCTGCAGTTATACACTCCTTTAAAAGAAAACAATGGTATTTTGAACCTTCAATAAACAAAATATCTTTACTAATCTTACAGAAAGAACATAATCCAGTATTATGCGTTTCTTAGCTCTGAATTCATCAATAATTAAATTCTCAATCACCTACATAAAGAAAAGATAGTCAGTCCTTTATTGAGTGCACAGAGCCCTAGGCAGACTATTATGAAGCAAGGATTGCATCTATAAGAAGGAAATACTAATAAAAATTCAAAAGGAAAAAGTGCAGTCCTTGCTTTTGTGACTACAAATTCCCACAGATTATGGATGTCCCAGGATAAGACAGATGTGTTTGTTGTATATATGCAGTCCATGGTGGTGAAGGGAAGTATGACTTCTGAGGTAAACTACTTGGCAAGAAGTTGCTAAGGCAAATCTCTCAGAAGTAAATTTAAGCAATACATTTATTCTTTGAGAATAAACTGCTGAAAACATGATTGCAACCACTCTAAAAATTTATTAATTCAGTCCAAAATCATCAGTATCATCTGGAAAAAAATAAACAGGCAATGGACTCAACTTAGTGGTAGTTTTCCCCTCTCCAGACGTGACAAGCAGCCTAGAAGTATGCCTTTGAGGTGCAAAAGATCAGTGCTTAGCATCACTGTCCATGTCACTCTATTACACCTCCAGAATGGTCAACTCCCCACTGCCTGCCTATGTCATAGACATGTTTATTACTGACAAAAATATAAACCAAATCTATGTTACAGGACTATAACTTCATTAATATAATTAACATATTTCTTAATTAATAAACTTTCATACTGCACAGTCTTTTGTTTCCTCCATTTTCCCTTGTGCAAGAAGAAACAAAGCTTGCCACGTCAAGGAACTATTTGATATCTAGCAGAATAAGATCAGAAAACCTTAAAGTTCCTTCACCTATCTAGCCAAGACTGTTTGTTCTGTTTATTTTTCAATGCCAAGAAATAAAAGAACAGAGTAGGGAAAAAATGCCCAAAGGAAAATATGTAATTATACTGACCCCCTAGATAAATATCACTTTGCCTGGATGTTGTAATCATTTGTCTAGTAAGAACTGTGTCTATCACAGGCAAGCAGAACTCAGAGTGGATTGCCCAAGAGTGGAAATTGCTTAGAATGCAACTGAAAGTCATACATATAATATTTATTATTTATTAAAAAATGTATTAGAAAAAATAAATTCACCAAAAGTATATAGGCCTTTAATAGTACCTACAACGCAGATGTTGTTTCCTTTCAGGTAATTACCTATTAAAAAAAAAAAAAAAAAAAAA
>VYZU01070921.1:2504-12725 GCA_013401355.1 Ceyx cyanopectus
GAGGGGACAGAAAGGCAGATGAAGGGGATGCAGAGGGGACAGAAAGGCAGATGAAGGGGATGCAGAGGGGACAGAAAGGCAGATGAAGGGGATGCAGAGGGGACAGAAAGGCAGATGGAGATACAGAGGGGACAGAAAGGCAGCTGAATCCCATGGTCTTAAATGCAGGTTTCTGGTAAAGAAGTTCAAGCAGGCCAGGTGGAGGGTCCAGTAGAGGGAAGGGGGCACCTGCTGGGAAGCAGCTCCAGGGAGCAGGTCCTGGATTTGGGGCTGGGGAAGGTGACAGTGTCCAGCCTCACCTGCCCTCGCTGTCCTTGCAGTAGGGACAGGTACAAGCTTCCCGCCGGGTTTTCTTCCCTTGCTGGGGCTGGGGGTCCGGGCTGGTCTCCCCCTCCTCCACCGCCGTGGCCTCGTCCCCCAGCCCGTCCCCGCTGGCGCCGTGCAGCCCCAGCTGAGCACCATGGTCACCTGCAAACGACCAGAACGGGGCTTACGGCGGGCTCCTCGCTGGGAAACCCCTGCGGCTGCAGGAGGAGCCCCCCGGGGGTGCTGGGGAGGGGGGTTCCCCCTAAGCCACAAACATCAGAAGTTCTTAATCCCACCTTTGCCCCCCCCCCCCCCCCCCCCCGCTCCCTCCCCCCACCCCCCCCCCCCCCTTTCCCCCCCCCCCCCCAAATCGCTCGCTGAGCTTTCCCAGAGCTCTCCCCCGCCCGGTTTGCTTCCTATCCTCCCATCTGTGCTGAGAGTAGATAAGAGCTGGATCTCTCCAGGGAAAACCAGCCCCCCTGGCCACCTGCCCCCACAGCCCGGGCTATTTTCAGCGTGGGTAAACAGCAGGAAGGAGGAATGTGAGCGGGCAGAGCCACGAACACAGCGGGAAAACCCCGCCGTGGGAGCCCGGCTGCTGCGGGCACCGAGCTCCCCGGCCCTCCTGGGAGGTGGACCACCTCCTGGGGTGGTCTCCGGGCTGTCTGAGAGGGGGTTTCGTGGGGAGGGGGCCAGAAGCAGCAGTTTTCCCCTTCCCAAGCAGCTCTGGAATGAAAGCAGCAAGGCAGGAGGCAACACTCCAGCTCCAAGGACCGAGCCTGGAGGAGACACAAACGTTCCCCCCCAGTCCTGAGAGGCTGCCCACGGTGGCACCACAGAGCAGCCCCTCAGCAAACCCCCTCTCTCCACAGAGCTGCCCCTCAACAAACCTCCTCTCCACAGAGCAGGCCCCCCGCAAACCCCCTCTCCCCAGAACAGTCCCCCCGCCAACCCCCCCCCCCCCGAGGCTCCCCACCGGGGCACCCCACAGCAGCCCCCCCGCACACCCCCTCCCCCCACAGCCGCCCCCCCGCCCACCCCCCCCGCCCCCCGGGACGCCCCCCCCCCAACCCCCCCCCCCCCGAGGCTCCCCACCGGGGCACCCCACAGCAGCCCCCCCGCACACCCCCTCCCCCCACAGCCGCCCCCCCGCCCACCCCCCCCGCCCCCCGGGACGCCCCCCCCCCAACCCCCCCCCCCCCGAGGCTCCCCACCGGGGCACCCCACAGCAGCCCCCCCGCACACCCCCTCCCCCCACAGCCGCCCCCCCGCCCACCCCCCCCGCCCCCCGGGACGCCCCCCCCCCAACCCCCCCCCCCCCGAGGCTCCCCACCGGGGCACCCCACAGCAGCCCCCCCGCACACCCCCTCCCCCCACAGCCGCCCCCCCGCCCACCCCCCCCGCCCCCCGGGACGCCCCCCCCCCAACCCCCCCCCCCCCGAGGCTCCCCACCGGGGCACCCCACAGCAGCCCCCCCGCACACCCCCTCCCCCCACAGCCGCCCCCCCGCCCACCCCCCCCGCCCCCCGGGACGCCCCCCCCCCAACCCCCCCCCCCCCGAGGCTCCCCACCGGGGCACCCCACAGCAGCCCCCCCGCACACCCCCTCCCCCCACAGCCGCCCCCCCGCCCACCCCCCCCGCCCCCCGGGACGCCCCCCCCCCAACCCCCCCCCCCCCGAGGCTCCCCACCGGGGCACCCCACAGCAGCCCCCCCGCACACCCCCTCCCCCCACAGCCGCCCCCCCGCCCACCCCCCCCGCCCCCCGGGACGCCCCCCCCCCAACCCCCCCCCCCCCGAGGCTCCCCACCGGGGCACCCCACAGCAGCCCCCCCGCACACCCCCTCCCCCCACAGCCGCCCCCCCGCCCACCCCCCCCGCCCCCCGGGACGCCCCCCCCCCAACCCCCCCTCCCCAGAGCAGCTGCAGGGGCACCCCCGGGCAGGTGCTGCCCCCAGAGGACAAACTCCAGCCCCAGGCCAGGAGGGGATTTCACAACCCGGCTCGGAATGACCAAGAGTTTCTTGGCAGGAGGTTTCCGTGGCCTCCCCGGCTCTGGTGTCACCAGCAGGTGTCACTGGCTCCCTGGCAGAGCTCGCTGGAGGAGCTGAGCTCAGGTTAGATCCAGAGCCACCAAGAAGAGATCCCCTGGCTCCCTGGGGCATGGTGGTGGCACTGCCCGTGGCCAGTGGCTCAGTCGCAGCCGGGTCAAGCTCCAGCCCTGAGGGAGGAACGGCTTCAACTCCTCTGCCCAGAGCTCTGCTGGCTTCACTGGGGCATCACTGGGGCTTTGCTGGCCCAGGGAGGCTGACCCGAGGCCGCAGGGGTCCAGGCTGTGCAGGCAAGGGCAGCGTTGGGCAATCCCTCTGCAGTCAAGACACCCAGAGCTTCCCAAACAACCCTGGGGTGTCATCAAGGAAACGAGCCCTGAGTCATCTGCCCTTTGTCTGCACACAGACAGCCTGGGACCAGCTCGACCAGCCCGGCTCCCTCAGCTGCTCCTCCCCACACTCCGCTCCACACCCTGCCCTGGCCACCTCCAGCCCCTCCGGGTCCTGCTGGGACTGAGGGGCCCAAACTGACCCCAGCATTCGAGGGGCAGCCTCCCCAGTGTCCTGCAAATTAACACCTGTGCCCGACACACTAAGGAGCCCCCAGGAGGTGCAGAGACACCCCCCCCTCCCCAGGAGCCCCCCAGTCCCAGCGGGGGCTGAGCCTGGTGAGCCCCCCCCAAGGAGGGGATAAGGACCCCGCTCCTCGGGGCAAAGGGACCGTGGAGTCCCAGCGAGACAGGCTGGAGCCAGGCGAGGAGCAGCCCGGTGACACCCAACCAGTCCGACCAGCACGGCTGCCAACTGGCAGAGGGCAGAGAGGAGGAGGGAGGAGGAGGGAGGAGGAGGGAGGAGGAAGGGCAGGAGGAAAGGAGCAGGGCTGTCCCACAGAGCCCTGGACGCGTCCCCTCACGTGGGACAACAGGACCTCTGCCTCTTCCCAGAGCTCACAGGAGGAACCCCTCGGGGTTCGTGTCCTTCCCCCAGGACCCCCCTCGGTCCTGCTGCCCTTCCAGCCCGTTTTGGTGCTGTGTTTTCCAGCAGGAGGCAGCCAAAGGAGCCCTCGGGGTGGGGAGAAGTTCATCCCGAGGGGAATTCAGAGGAGGAAATGTCAGTGTCGTGGCTTTTCCCAGCGCTGAGCTCCGAGGGAGCGCCAGTTGTCTCCCCCCTGGGTGGGTGATGCCAGGGCTGGGGGGGTCAGCAAGGCCCTGCTACAAAGCTCCCCTTAAAAGCAGAGAGCAGGAGACAATGGGGGCTTTGTGTCAGCGCTGGGAAGAGCCAAGAGGCAGCGCAGAGCCCGGGACACGCTTGGGAACTGGGCTTCAAAGGGTTATTTCCACCCCCAAAGGAACCTTCTGGGATGTCCCCCGGACACACGGAGCCCTGAATGGGAGCTGGTCCTGCCACCCAGGGCACGGTGCATCTCCCCACCCCCACCAGTGCTGGGGGCAACCCTCCCAGCTCCGCCCTGGGCTACACCAGCTCCCAGCTCCAGCCCGTGGTGCCCCGAGCAGCAGGAGGCTCCCAGGGACACCCCAGGGCCAGCCCCGAGTCCTGACGGATGCAGAGCCTGGCAAGAAGAGGGAAGATGAAAAGTTCCTTCTGCTCTGCAAAGTCTGCTCAAAAAGGGAAGAGAAACCCCGTGCTGGAAACCAGCCCCACCCCCACGGCCACCCCGCAGGGGCTCTGTGCCCCACGGGCAGCCGGGGCTGTGGGGACGCTGGAGGGACACTGCTGTCACCCACCCAGCTACGCCCACCGAGGAGCGCCCAGAGGTGACGGGTGGATGAGGGTGCTCTTCACCCCTCCAGGGGGTCCCAGGGCTGCACCACCCACACCCAGGGACTGGTGTCTGAGCCCATGCTGGGGTTCCTGGTGCTGCCAGCCCCAGCAGTCCCCTCCCCTGGCAGCACAGCTGGCTCTGCAGCCTGTCTGCCCACATACCAGCACAGTTTGGGCACAGACCTTCTCCTGGCAGAGCCACGGGGCTTGCCCACAGCCCCACACGACGAGGAGGCAGCCTCTGAACCACCACGTTCCCCACACAGGGAGCCCTCTGCCCCTGGGGAGCAAACCCACCCCGTTCTCAGAGACCTTTTCCAGGTCTCATGGGCTCTGGGGGGATTTTTTTCCCCCTCCTCACTTTGCAGGGAGGGAAGGAAAAAGCCCAAATCCCACGAGCAGCATCTGCCTGGGTTCTGCTCAGCTCCCAGAGCCCCTCACCACAGCCCACCCTTCTCCTCACATGTGGCACCCACGGGACAAACAGACCCTCAAACCTCCTGAGCCCGCAGCAAGACCACAAACCAGGCCCAGAGCAGCAGCTGCAGCCTCCACAGCCTGGAGCCCAACTCAGCATCCCCATGGATCTGGGGGGCAGATGGGGGTCCCACAGACCCTCTGACACCCAAACCTTGGGGTGTTCCCCCGTTCACAGCCCCCAGAGTCGTGTCCCACCCCCCAGCTCCGCATCTCCCCGCGCTGCGCGCCTCGGATCCGCTGCTCCAGCGGCTGAGCTGAAAAACTACACCGGGGAGGAGGAGAAAGAGGAGGAGAGACGGAGGAGGGAGGAGGCGACTGCCCGGCGCGGGTGGGTGGTCTCCAGAACGTTCCTCCCTGTCCCACCTCCGAGGGCAGAACCAGCCACCGATACAGGAACCAGGAGCTGCCCACGCTGCTGCAGTGCCTCCCAAACCAGCCAGGAAAATGCCCCCAGAGAGACCCTCCCCACGGCCACGGGGACACCCCACAGCGACCCCCTCACCACCCAGCAGACCCTCCCCACAGCGACCCCCTCACCACCCAGCAGACCCTCCCCACAGCGACCCCCTCACCCCCCAGCAGACCCTCCCCACAGTGACCCCCTCACCACCCAGCAGACCCTCCCCACGGCCACGGCGACCCCCCGACCAGCACCCAAGGGTCCCTCCGAGCGCAGTCGTTTCCCAGCGGCTGGAGCAGGAGCGGGTGGGTGCTCGGGGAAATCCAAGGGTCAGTTTTAATCCCCCTGGCAGCAGAGCTGCTGTAGCAACAGCCCAAACAAGGCTGCAAAACCAGCCGGGGCAGCGGCGCCTCTCGCGAGACGCGGGGCTGAGCCAGGCCGGGCCGAGCGGGGCTTTTGTTGTTGTGCTCCCCCCCGCCCGAGCTGTGACTAAACCCAGCTACCGCCCGCTCGGCCAAAACACACCCAAAGAAAAACGAGGGAAAAGAGCTTGGAAAAAAAAGCCAGGGGAGCTGCTTCCCAGAAACGGTTCCTCCCCGGCCTCCAAACGGGAGCCTGAACCTCACGCTGCCCCTGCCCCACGGCCTCGGCTGCTGGGAGTTACTGGGAGCCGCTGGGACAGAGCCAGGGTGGGGGAGCCCGGCAGGGTGAGGGGGTCGTCCCACCCCAGCACCCAACTGGAGGCTAAAAATACCCGCGGAGCAGCCGCCGCTTCCGCCCCTGCGCGGAAATTCCCCGGAGCCGGGCGCCGCCAGGGGCACGCCTGGGGGGGTGGGGGAGTTATTCTGGGGGTCTAGGAAACTGGGATTCTTTCCAGAGACTCCCACGGCTCTGCTGGGCTGGGCTCCAGGCCCCCAGACCCCCCCCCAAGCAGCCAGTGGGGCAGGAGCCCCCAACAGACCCACGTGTCTCCCCCCGCAGCAGAGCCACCCCGGGGTTAATCAGCAACTGCCCCAAGCCTCGGCCGTGGACAGAGGGCTCCCGGGGTCCTCTCTGGGCCAGGATAAGCACCAATCTGCTTGCCCCCTGCCTCCCTCCTGCCCTGGGCACACCCAGCTCTGCTCTCTTCCCTGCCATATCACCAGCTGCCCAGGAGTTAATTCAACCAGTAACTCCCCAAAACGAGTTTCGGTGTCTTCTGGTCACCAGAGCTTCGTGTTTCCTCCCCCGGGCCAGCACAGGGACACCCCTCCTCCCACCCCACCGGCCACCCCTCTCCCCTTCTCTCCTCCCCCAGCCACAGGCACCTCCTCTCTGCTTATCAGCCACCCGGGAGGCAATTAGACCAGAAACTCCCCCAGACGAGTTTCAGTTTGATAGCAGAGGCTTCATCTTCTCTGGGCCAGTATAAGCACTGGCCCGCTTGCCAACTCTCCTCTCCACACACCTCCCTACCCCCCCAGCCACACCCATCTCTTCTCCTCCCATGTAATCAGCTATCCGGGAGTTAATTAAACCAGAAACTCCCCAGAATGAGTTCCAGCCCGATGGCAGAGGATGGCAGGGGCTTCGTATTTCCCTTCTTGGGCCAGTACAAGCACTGGCCCCCTAACCCCCCCCTCCACCACACCCACCTCCCCTCTCCCTTTGCACACCCCCAGCTTCCCAGGAGTTAATTAACCCCCAAATCAGTTGCAGTGCCACCGGGCAGAGCCTCAACCCTCCCTGTTCCCCGGGCCAGAGCGACCACCGGCCCGTTTGCCAACGCCCTTTGGCACCCATCACCTCCAGCACCCCCAGCCCCGCGCCCACCCTGCCCTCGGCGAGGGGCCGACTTACCGGCGGTGTTGGTGATGGCCAACGGCAGCCCCTGGAGCTGATGGACTTGGATCCCAGAAGCTCCCAAGGCACTGAGGTTAATAGTCTGGAGGCCTGGCACGGAGGAGAGCTGGGCGGCGTTGACGGTGACGGTGCCGCTGGGGAGGGAGGCGATGGGGGTGAGGGTGGTGCTGGTGCTGCCCGTCTGGCCCAGGGACACTCCCTGCATGGGGGCCAAGGTGATTGTCTGCGCCTGGGGGTTCTGAACTTGGAGGTTCTGGAGCTGGATGGTCTGCCAGCTGACCTGCCCGTTGGGCCCCACCGTGGGCGTGCGGATGATGATGGGCCCCGAGTTGGGGACGGCCTGGAGCTGCAGGTTCTGCAGCGCGTCCTGCGAGATGGCTTGCGTGGCGAAGGTCTGGCCGGACAGGGGGGTGGTCTGCAGGGCCTGGATGGTCTGCCCGCCCTGCACGAGCTGCGGCTGGATCAGGATCTGCTGCGACTGTTGGCTCTGCTCCCCCTCTTTCTGCTGGCCCGCTGGCNACCTCCCTACCCCCCCAGCCACACCCATCTCTTCTCCTCCCATGTAATCAGCTATCCGGGAGTTAATTAAACCAGAAACTCCCCAGAATGAGTTCCAGCCCGATGGCAGAGGATGGCAGGGGCTTCGTATTTCCCTTCTTGGGCCAGTACAAGCACTGGCCCCCTAACCCCCCCCTCCACCACACCCACCTCCCCTCTCCCTTTGCACACCCCCAGCTTCCCAGGAGTTAATTAACCCCCAAATCAGTTGCAGTGCCACCGGGCAGAGCCTCAACCCTCCCTGTTCCCCGGGCCAGAGCGACCACCGGCCCGTTTGCCAACGCCCTTTGGCACCCATCACCTCCAGCACCCCCAGCCCCGCGCCCACCCTGCCCTCGGCGAGGGGCCGACTTACCGGCGGTGTTGGTGATGGCCAACGGCAGCCCCTGGAGCTGATGGACTTGGATCCCAGAAGCTCCCAAGGCACTGAGGTTAATAGTCTGGAGGCCTGGCACGGAGGAGAGCTGGGCGGCGTTGACGGTGACGGTGCCGCTGGGGAGGGAGGCGATGGGGGTGAGGGTGGTGCTGGTGCTGCCCGTCTGGCCCAGGGACACTCCCTGCATGGGGGCCAAGGTGATTGTCTGCGCCTGGGGGTTCTGAACTTGGAGGTTCTGGAGCTGGATGGTCTGCCAGCTGACCTGCCCGTTGGGCCCCACCGTGGGCGTGCGGATGATGATGGGCCCCGAGTTGGGGACGGCCTGGAGCTGCAGGTTCTGCAGCGCGTCCTGCGAGATGGCTTGCGTGGCGAAGGTCTGGCCGGACAGGGGGGTGGTCTGCAGGGCCTGGATGGTCTGCCCGCCCTGCACGAGCTGCGGCTGGATCAGGATCTGCTGCGACTGTTGGCTCTGCTCCCCCTCTTTCTGCTGGCCCGCTGGCAAAGCCACCCCCGAAACCGGGCTCTGCAGAGAGTCCGAGCTCTGGCCGCCGCCCACCCTCTGCGGCGTCTGCGCCTGGACGCCGCTGCCCACCGTGGCGCTGGTGGAGAAATTCATGATGCCCATGTTACTGGTGGTGGTGGTGCTGGAGTAGCTGTTGGCGTTGGTGAAGAAGGCGCCGGAGCCGGCGTGCGACGTGGCCGTGTTGCTGGAGCTGACGGCGGCGGCCGAGGAGGCCGGCTGGGAGCTGCTGTCCGGGGAGCCCGAGCTGCTCATGGTGACGGTCTGCGAGGTGGGGGCCAGGCTGGCGGCCACGCTGTTGACGGGCAACAGGGTGATGTTGCCGTTGAGGGCCACGGGGACGTTGGCCACGTACTGGGTTTGCCCTGAGAGGGTGTTGTTGGTCAAGCCCACGCCCTGGATGGGGACGGCCTGCTGCAGCAGGTTGGGCATGGCGATGAGGTTGCTGGTCCCCGCTCGACTCGTGATGATCTGCTGGTTGGTGCCGGGGATGATCTGGAGCTGCCCAGAAGCATCCTGCTGCACGTTGACTTGGGCGGGGGTGGTGGTGAACTGCAGCTGCTGCCCGTCGATGGTTTGGAACTGGGGGATGACCTGGTACTGGATGTTGGGGATGACGCCCGGCAGCCCCGTCAGCACCTGCTGGTTCTGCAGCCCGGAGGCCGTGGTCACCACGTACTGCCCGGCGCTCACGGGCCGGCTCTTGGAGCCGTCGCCGTTGCCGCCGTTGCCGCCCTGCTCTTTGGAGGAGGCCGGCGTGGGCGTCCCTGCCCCCGAGGAGATGATCTGCCAGCCGTTGGCCGACTGGGCAATCTGGGCGGCCGCGGCCGTCAGGTCCAGCTCCCCGCTCCCGCCCTGCTGGCCCTGGGAGCTGTTGGAGTTCTCGTTGGGAGACTCGATCCGGCTGCAGGTGGCTGCCAGCAGGGCCAGCGGGGAAGGCTGGGACTCCTGCGGAGGAGGAGGAGGAGGAGTTAAGGAGGAAGGAGGTGGTGCCGCGGGCAGGTCGAAAAGAAAAGGAACTAAGAAAAAAATGGGGGGGGGGAACCCCAACAACAAACAAGAAGCCAGCAGCAACGCTGGGAGGAGCGTACTGGGAAAAGATAAACACTCCTTCCTGAGAAAACCCACCCACAGCCGGAAAAATACAACTGCCAGAGCACCCGGCTGGGAAAAATCCTCCCGGAGGGAGGGGGCAAAGCAAAGGCAAGGAGAGGGGTCTCCTCTACCCCCCCGCCCCCCCAGCGTGGGTGAAAACTCCCCGCAGCAGAACACCCCCCCCCCAGAGTGCGGCCGATTCCGGCACCCCCAGCTGGAGAAGAGCCAGTTTGGCCTGTTGTGTTTACTGGGAACAGAGGAACTGGGAGCGTTTGAGGAGAGCTGGCACATTTTTGAGGGGAACCATGTGGGGCTGGAGGAGGAGGAGGAGGAGGGGAGGCCACGGGCGCCGCGGTTGGCAGCCTGACAACCCCCCCTCCGCCCTCCTGCTCGCTCCCCCTCCTCCTCCTCTTCCTCTCCCCGGGGACAGGAGCCGGGGTAACGCTCGGCTGAGCCAAACAAACACCTCTGCCCGGCCCTGGACTTTGCCACGGGGGCGACGGGAGGCGGGAGGCCTCTGGCTCGGGGCTGCGGCTGCCTCGCCCGCACTCACCTGGCCCTCCCCGCTGCCCGCGCTGCTGTTGCTGTTGGCGTCGCCTTCGCCCTTCTCGGGCTTCACCGGCACCATCTCCTCGGGACTCTCTTGGTCTGGGCGGGTGGGAAATGACAGCGGGGATTAAAAGTCATTTCTGGCCACGAAGAAAAGGGCGATCGGGAGAGTAAGGAGTCCCGGGGAGCCGCGGGCGGGAGATGGGGGGGGGCGGATGGACACGACAACACGCTGGCGGGCATCTGGGGAACGGGGGGGGGGG